>JAHWFP010108202.1:2061-59500 GCA_023313725.1 Lithobius niger
TTAGGCCTATTAAATAAACTACGATGTTATGCATCGCAACTATTGAAAGTAGGGGGGGGGGGAACGAAGTGTAATGCACAGAATAATTCTTCGACTTTGGAAATGAAACTGCTATTTACATTGCAGGTTTTTAACGGAGGAAAGCTAGTTTGTTTTCGTTTTAGAGGTTTGCTACGGTCGGAGTTTGGATGGAGATGCTATAAAAAATAGACATAAAAATATATACTGGGTCCGTAAAAGTATACAAACATAAACATTGGAGCTCCGGTAGGGTTCATGGCAAGAAGTTAAGTTTACCAAAATGCATTAAGTTCACAAGTCAAAAGATTAAATGTTCCAGCTAGTTTTTAAAGGGCCATATCGCAGTTTAGGTTAGTTTTAAACTGGTTTGAACATCGGACATTTTTCATAAATAATCAAAGTCGTCACCTGTTACAAATAAAAAAATATCGTGTGTTGTCAACATCTAAAACACAACTAAGCTGGAAAGTGTTTCGGCTTGATGCCTAAAAAATATACATTATTTGCATTTTTAATTCGTAATCGCCATATAGACGATTTTCTTCTGGTGTGGAAGAATACTGCCCTCAGGTTTTTTCTTTGGTGGTGTTAAGATGTCCTCACCACGAGCGTCTGATACGAGACCGCGTTTACACCAGAGAATGCTTGGACTTGGTCTGCTTACAGAAACAGACTCCCCACACGGTAGTCCCATGATTACCGTTCAAAAGGAAGATGCTAAACCTAGACCGGTAGCAGATTACCGAGAATTAAATAACAATTCTGAAACACAAGATTACCCAATACCTAATATTGAGGAGTGTTTAGAGAAAGCTTCCAAGTGAAGTACATCTCGATTTTTGATTTAAATAGAGGATTTTGGCAGTTAAAACTGACCCCAAATGCCTCTAGAGTTGCAGCCATCACAACCCCTATTGGAAAATTTGAGCCCCTGATCATGAACATGGGGATGAAAAATGCCCTGTTGTGCTTTCAAAAGCTCATGGATCAATTACAAGAGGGATGGAAGAGTTTGTGACACCCTTCCAGGATGGCACAGCTGTGGAAGCCAAAACTTGGCCCCAACATCTCGAAAATGTATTCATCTTTTTATCTGCTATAAAGAAAGCAGGACTTACTGTTAGTGCAACTAAGAGTCAAGTGGCTGTAATCGTGGACCGCCGAAAACCACTCGTTTTGCCAAACGAAGACATTTTTTTTTCTTGAGCGCACCAAAAACGGAAAAAGACCTTGGTCTTTACCCCTCAGCCGTTTTTTAAATAATGGACAGAAACGGCCAAACTCTTCACCATTTAATAGCCTGGAACAATATCTACCTCTTGAGGAAGCCCAAATTGTAAAATTCCATCTAGAAGTTTTACAATCGACATTTGAAAAACTCACGAAACCAACCGCAGCGCTCATCATTTCCGGCCGCCATTATTGTAACTCAATGTATATTTACGATTTGCTGTTATTATTCTTTTAGGGCAAAAAGCCCACAAACACTAGCTTAGTTGTAGATTAGGAGGGGCTACCTTTGGTACTTAACCTCACATACATGTGGATACAGACAACCATTTTTAAGTGTGATATTTTTTATTATGTTTGTCGTCCGCAAGCCTCATGAAAAATTTCCACAACGATCGGTTTGTCTTTTAACTTTAACGTTAAAACTTCCAAATTAATGTAATGCGTTATAGCATTCAACTAAGCTAGATTATTTAACCATTTTTCAACCTTTTATATATTCTTTTTACCCCCAGAAACGCTACCATTAGTCCGAATAATTCGACATCGGCATTTTAACGGACACGAATTTTAGTGTATATATGTTTGTTTTAGTTCTCCTCTAAACCCGACTGAGACCATCCGAATGCTACTGCTAGCTTGTCCTTCTGTTAAAACCAAAAGATATTTATAAAAGATCTGTTCCAAAGCAATCCGTGTGCATAGAACTTCAAATCCTCAATTCTTCCCCCCCCCCCAAAAAAAAAACTAGTTGTGGTGTGTAACACTGCAGTTTTCAGTTAAAGCTTGTTAAATTCAATAGCAATACTTTATGTATTACCCAAGCCAAAGTACTCAGCTTTAACCAGAACCTATTCACGATGCAATCATGTAAATAATCAATCCATATAGTCCATATTTTAATGTAAAGGCATTTCACAAAGTTCAAAAGTTGTAAACTGAATTTGGCCTATCTCTCGTCCATCTTTACTCCTTCAAACGGCTCTGCACAAAATCCTTTGCCAAACCGACTTCTCCTCCCACTTTCCATTGTTCTCCTGGCCCTCAGCCAATCAGACCCCCGCAGCTCCCCTGTCCGTCCGCGCGAACTTCCGTTCCCCAGCATAAAAACCCCCCAGCTCAAAGCAGCCACAGCACAGCCCTGAGCGCTGCTCAGGTGAGCACAGCTCACAGATCTCTCAAGCTAGAAGGGTCACGCCAGTCGGGAGTGGAGACACCATGTCCGTGGAATGCCATGCCAGGCAGAACGGTAATGGTTCGTATGTTATAGTTTAGCTTTTGAAAGTTTAATTTAGGACCCCCATATTCTAAATTTTAGTTTAAATGTAAACTTAAACTCTCTTGCTTAGAGAAAATTATGGTGGTGACGCCTGTAGCGGCATAGTAGGTTCTCTCACCCCATAACGTTAGAGTGGTTCTCTTACTAAAAACCAACTTTTCCAGTTTATTTTAAATGGATTTTTAACTTAAACTACTTGACGGTTTGATCTTTGTGGAAGTCAAAGGAAACATACTGATGCCTAAGTGTAAAATTGCCGGACTTTTTATTTCTTAGAACTGTTCCTGAGGGAACAAAGGGAAGTTGATCTTTTGTACTTGGAAAACTTAGAAAACATAACTGTGGACGGTTGATCGTGTATGAAACATACTGTCAGATAGACTTTTAACAGTTGCGGCTGTCAAGTCTTGCGGGTGTCTCCGGGAGCACTCAGTATTACTTTTTCTAATGTGAAAATTTAACTTTATTCAAACACAAGCGTTGTTTGTCTGAATTTGTGAATACAGTTGTATATTCAAACTTGCTGCTTTTAATTAATTTGATTCAAAAGCTTGTCGAAGCAAACTATAATGTAAAGTGTCTTTTTCATTCTGTTGCATAAATAAAACCAGGAGTTTTAAGCTTCAGTCCGTTTGCTAGATTGATTAATTGTCTTTTAGTGTAAAATATAAATATGTAGTCCCTCATTTAATTTTAGCTAGTTAAACAGTTAAATCAACCGTTGGTGGCAGTGATTACCGACAGCTTTAATATTAGGCCCCTTTAATTAGGACCGGGGCTCCATCCCCCATGCTGGGACAGTTGCCCATGCTGTGTTAATGAACGTAAAAAGTCGTCGTAAACACCGTTAAACCTCAAGCTGAAACTCCACGTACACCAGGGAAACCGGAGGCGTTACAAGCACCTCAGCCGTCGTAGCGTCCGCCGTTACAACTGGTGGCAGTGATGGGATGAACAGGTGCTGTTCCCGTCAAGCGTTTCCCCCCTGCCATACTACAAGCCGAAAACCTAGAAGGATGCAAGCCACTTCCTACGAGACGTCTGTGGTCACAACAAAACGACCACGAAGTAGATGCCGGTGACTATGTTATAAACAGTCACGAAGCAGATGTCGTACTAAAGCAAAAAAATAGTACAAACACCGCCCAGCAGCACCAACAACTGCCGGCGCCCGGAAGCAACAGCTGCCGCTTCCAGTAGACGTCCTCCAGCCGAGAGCCGTCTCAACCCCAACCGATGCTGTAGGATAAGAGGCCCGCGAGGGAACCTGCGCTCCGTGCAGCCAAGCCGTGGATTTTGCGTGATACTCCAAGGTCCCGTGGATTAGACCGCCAGTGACGATCGACTCCTGAAAATCAGTGCCGGACTTCCCGTACTACAGTGGAACGGAAGGACAGACTGACCGTACAGTGATTGTACAAAATTAGGTAAGTGTACGTGAGATATGCTTAAAGGCCGCCAAGCCGAGTGTTGTAGTTGAGGGCATTAATGCCATTTAGCTATTCATATACCAGAGTGCTAGGGGTCTTAGAGGTGTAGTTTTTATGTGCAATCTTGCTGGATTTGGGAGAAAAGTTTTTAAATTAATTCGCTCTGCTCAAAATTAACGTTAAAATTATTATGTGGCTGCATTTAATTTTGTTTCATTTATAAAAGCTTTATTTTGAAACCCGTTAAAACGTTAAAAGTAAAAATGTCCGAAATGGATGAACTAGAAGAAATCATTCATGACTTGCAAAACAAGGACTTAAAGAAGGCCTGTTTAAACTTAGGCTTTACAGTCAATGATTCTAGAGCCGAATCCCAACAAATCTTACGAGCAGCCCTCGAAGACGGTAAATTGGATTTAAGTGAACTTTCCGATGCACTAGCTAATGCTGTTGAAAGGAGAGAAGCTGCTATTTTCGCAAAAAGGGAACTTGCAGCTAAAGAAAATGAACTGTCTCTTAAAACAGAAGAATTAAAATTAAGAGCGCTTGAAATTGCGGACGCAGATAAGCGCCGTGCTCATGAACTAGCCTTAAGGGACCAAGATTCCCAAATTAAGGATCGTGCCAGTGCTATGGTTAGCTAAACTGGACAAGCAGCTCGAATTAGCTAAGCTAAATGCTGCTACGTTAAATCTTAACCTCGCTCCAAACGGAGCTAACGGCGCTTCCCCACCTCCCCCAAATCCGGTTGCAAAACATGGTAAAGTTGCGGACGTAGTTCGTCTCGTCAACAGGTGGACGCCCAAAACTGAAATCAACAGTTTCCTTAAGATTTTTGAACGAACAATGACTAGTCAGAAAATTCCTAGAGATTAGTGGGTCACGGGACTCCAACCCCTCGTTGGGGAGGTTTTGATTAAAGTTTGTGATCAGCTAACAGACGCTGAAATGCAGGACTACGAGTTAGTTAAAAATAAATTGCTTGCCCGTTTTGTCCAGACTAAAGAGTCAGTTCAAACCCAATTTCGTTCACTCGAAAAATAGGTAGACCAGCAATTTACGACTACGCGTTTGAATTGGAAACGTTGTTCGCTCGTTGGTTAGCTTTAGCTAAGGTTAACCGGGACTACGACAAACTTGTCAATCTTATGCTTTTAGAGCAATTTTATAAATCTTGCCCTACCCAACTTAGAAAGTGGATCCCTGACCAAATTAAGTTAGGCACGTTGGCCGAAGCGGCCCAGTTATGTGACGAGTTCACAACCCGCAATAAACAGATTGCTACCGAAACTGCCGCCCGTGTAGTTAAAACTCAGCCGAGTCAGGCAGGTAAAGGTTTTTCTAAACAGAGTTAACCCAATCAAAATCTATCAGTTAACCTAGCTGGGACTGATAGTAACGATAGCAGTCACACTAGCTCAAATGCTAATACTGCTAAAACTCCTAGTAAAGAGAATGCAAAATCTAATACTAGATCGTGCTTTGAATGCGGATCGTTTTCGCATTTACGTAATCGGTGCCCCGAACTTAATAAAACAGGCCCCGAACAAGCAAACGCATGTTTTCCAGTCGGAAAAAATGCTAGGGAAATTCTTAAGTCTAGCACCCTAGAAGCTAACTTAGGTAGACGTAAAATTAAAATTTTATGTGACTCCGGAAGTTCAGTGTATCTGGTTAGCGCTAATCTAGCTAAGGGTTGGCCCCGTTTAAAACGGAGGGTAAGATGTCAGACTGCCCTGTGTAGACAGGTATTTGTGTTGCCTCAGGTAAATTTACACTTAAAGTTAGAAGATGGCACAGTGTTAAAAACCGTAGCATGCGTCACCCCTGTCAACAATTCGATTTTCGATGTCATTTTAGGCGGCTCAGGATTAGTTTCGCTAAACCAAAAACGCAGACCAGAAACCTCCCCGCCCCGGGATTTTTCTTCCCTGCCAGTCAAAGTAGCTACTCCCCCCGTTAGCAGCAGCACGCGCCGCTTGTCTAGCCACAAACCAATCAGCCCCGCGGGGCTGGTCAAGTGCCATATTAAGCAGCAAAGAAGAGAAAACGTTTAACGACCCCCGCTGTGAGAATGACACAGTCCCCTTCACAACTCCAGCCAAGCAGAACGCTAGTGGCACGCGACGTCCTAAACCCCTTTTAAAAGCAATAAACGATCATTCAACCGATAAGGTGGGTGTTGTAGGGGGGAAAAAGTGCTCCTGTAAATAAACGACACGAGATGCATTTAACAGGCCTTCTAATGGCAAGATAAAACGAAGTTTGTCAGCTAGTGATATAAACAAAAGTTTAGTCTTGTCCGAAAACCCTGGAATTAGTGGATTTAGCTTTGGCGAATGGCTTAAATTGTGCAGCAGATCGTCCCCCAATCTAAAAATGGAAACGAGTAAGTTCTGCCAAACTGAAAGTCGGCAGTAAACGTGTTCCCCCTAAATGCTTTGATTTTTTTTCCAGAGTTTTGTAAAGTTAAGTTGCCTAAATGTAATCTAACGTAAACATAGTTTTCCCAGTCCCTATTATTTCTGTTAAAAATAGGACCGATGTTTTAGTGTGAATTCTGTCAGTCTAGGGTGGAAATTAAGGCCTAATTATGGCTCTAGCACTGAATAGGTATTTCCAGTGAAACGGAAGTTGTAAACCTAACCTAATGTAATTTTTTCTCTAAAGTAGACTTTTTTCCCCCTTGTTGCAAGTAAACCGGAAATCTAACAAAGTGTATTCCCGTGCATGTTTTCTTTTAAACAATGAGTAGTTTGTTGCTACAACCGTGGCTCCATCTAGGAGCAACCTAAAAATAATTTATATTTGCTGCATTTTAAATCTTAAAAACTTCAGAGTCTACTGGACAAACCTGGAAAGCATCTAGCGATTGTTGCTGCATCATGCCAGCATTTTGTTTAAATATTCTTAAATATTAAACGTTTCATTTTCAGTACAAATTGACTGACAATTATTTTTACCTGCATTTTTAATTTTGTTAAGTGGTTTGTTGGAAGTACGTCCATAACAAAAAGCAACTTCCAGTTAATTCCCGTTTTGGCTTTCACACCTAAATTTTAAGTGCCTATGCTTTACTCTTTTTGTCACTATCAACGTCTCCCTTTGTGGGAGAATATTAACAAAGATTGTAACGACACTAATTAAATATTCATTAGGAATATTTTACGGGGGTTGCAACTTGATCCCGGTTGACCCTTCTTTAAGTTTGTACGAAATTTCTTTCTTCCCAAAAAAGAAATCTATCTACCCCTGGGAGAAAAAGGATAGCCCTGTTTAGAAGGTTGTTGTGTTTTTATCCATAAACCTCCCAGTGTTGTATTACTATGTAAACAAGTTGTTTGGTAACCGTAAACCATTCTAGTGGTATTAGTTGCTGTTAAATAGAGCCGGTGTTCTTCTGCGTGTTCACAGAATATTCTCTTATAAAAGTTTTCGTAACCTAGGTTGAGGGGTGGACGGCAAGGTGTTTTTGGCCGTCGCACAGAAAAAAAAGACGCGGCAATTGGACATAATCCGGACTTGTACGAACGATTAAGCAGCAGGACGCCTCATTTGACAGTATTCTTTTACAAAAACCCTAATTTTGTACCATTATTCAAGCCTAGTGTGCTTCTTGATAAATGTCTTTCTGCTCCATTTTCAAATACTTGTACGATATTCCTGCACCAAGCAGCGTGGACAGTATGTAGTTAATGGTTGCAGAAACAGTAAATTTTTTTAACTTGTAACTTTTAATTTGCTTAAAGTTCTCTTAGCCAGAAAAACGTTGGTCCCCCAAAAATACAAAACGGCAAAGTCAACATTTATGTAAACAGTGTATTTTATTTCATGTCAATTTTTGATTAATTTTGGCGGTCTTGTTTTTACATATCTTGTGTGCACTAAGCCTTCTATTCTAGCTTTTATTCTGAGTTCTAAGGAACCCCGAATAAAATCCTGCGTTTGGGGGCGTGTAAACGTGGACCGCCGAAAACCACTCGTTTTGCCAAACGAAGAAATTTTTTTTTCTTGAGCGCAAAAAGACCTCGGTCTTTACCCCTCAGCCGCTTTTTAAATAATGGACAGAAACGGCCAAACTCTTCACCATTTAATAGCCTGGAACAATATCTACCTCTTGAGGAAGCCCAAATTGTAAAATTCCATCTAGAAGTTTTACAATCGACATTTGAAAAACTCACGAAACCAACCGCAGCGCTCATTATTTCCGGCCGCCATTATTGTAACTCGATGTATATTTACGATTTGCTGTTATTATTCTTTTAGGGCAAAAAGCCCACAAACACTAGCTTAGTTGTAGATTAGCTACCTTGGTACTTAACCTCACATACATGTGGATACAGACAACCATTTTTAAGTGTGATATTTTTTGTTATGTTTGTCGGCCGCAAGCCTCATGAAAAATTTCCACAACGATCGTTTTGTCTTTTAACTTTAACGTTAAAACATCCAAATTAATTTAATGCGTTATAGCATTCAACTAAGCTAGATTATTTAACCATTTTTCAACCTTTTATATATTCTTTTTACCCCCAGAAACGTTACCATTAGTCCGAAATAATTCGACATCGGCATTCTAACGGACACGAATTTTAGTGTATATTTGTTTGTTTTACTTCTCCTCTAAACCTGACTGAGACCATCCGAATGCTACTGCTAGCTTGTCCTTCTGTTAAAACCAAAAGATCTGTTCCAAAGCAATCCGAAAGTCAAACTGTGCATAAAACTTCAAATCTTCAATTCCCCCCCCCCCCCCACCAAAACTAGTTGTGGTGTGTAACACTGCAGTTTTTAGTTAAAGCTTGTTACATTCAATAGTAATACTTTATGTATTACCAAAGCCAAAGTACTCAGCTTTAACCGGAACCTATTCACGATGCAATCATGTAAATAATCAATCCGTAGTCCATATTTTAATGTAAAGGCCTTTCACAAAGTTCAAGAGTTGTAAACTCAATTTGCCCTATCTCTCGTCCATCTTTACTCCTTCAAACGGCTCTGCACAAAATCCTTTGCCAAACCGACTTCTCCTCCCACTTTCCATTGTTCTCCTGGCCCTCAGCCAATCACACCCCCGCAGCTCCCCTGCCCGTCCGCGCGAACTTCCGGTCCCCAGCATAAAAAACCCCCAGCTCAAAGCATCCACAGCACAGCCCTGAGCGCTGCTCAGGTGAGCACAGCTCACAGATCTCTCAAGCTAGAAGGATCACGCCAGTCTGGAGTGGATACGCTATGTCCGTGGAATGCTATGCCGGGCAGAACGGTAGTGGTTCGTATGTTATAGTTTAGCTTTTGAATGTTTAATTTAGGACCCCCATATTCTAAATTTTAGTTTAAATGTAAACTTAAACTCTCTACCTTAGAGAAAATTATGGTGGTGACGCCTGTAGGGGCATTTTAGGTTCTCTCACCCCATAACGTAAGAGTGGTTCGATTGGTAAAATGTTAGATCCTTTTTTAGGATTAGTTGGTTATTATCAACGATATTTGCACCGTCATGCTCAAATTTGTGTGCCTCTAACAGATGCTTTAAAGAAAGATGGTCCAGACCCCATCTTGTGGGATAACCTTAAACAGGAGTCCTTTGACACTCTCAAGAGAGCTCTCATTTCTTATCCAGTGCTAAGAGCACCCGATTTTGATCAACCTTTCACGGTCCAGTGTGACTGTAGTGAGAGAGGAATGGGCGTGGTCCTTTCCCAGACTCTGGGTGGAGAAGAGCATCCGTGCCTCTACATTTCCAGAACAAAACTTTGGCACAACTGAAAAAGAATGTGTTTGCCTCGTGTGGGCAGTAGCCAAACTTAGGCCATACTTGTATGGAACTAAGTTCTATATCGAAACTGATCATAATTCATTGCACTGGCTCAAACAAATGGCCGGTAAAAACCCTAGACTCCTGAGGTGGAGCCTAGCATTACAAGACCATGACTACCAGGTAAAATACAAACCCGGTAAGGAACATTTGAACGCAGATGCTCTTAGTAGGTATTTTGCTTAAATTTGAAGTTTAGTTAAATATAACTTTTTCTGAAATATTTAAAAGTTAAGGCTAGTGAGATTTTAATTTCTCATCTTTAGGTATGCTGAAAGTACAACTTTGAAGGGACTTTCGTTTTTTTTCCCTGTTTGGAAATTTTATGCCAACATTTTAAGGGCCAATGTTTCCTCTGACGGATGCCTACAGCATCTTCCTCTGGTGGAAGATAGGCCTCTGACATTGGACGACCCACGTAAGTTGCTCTCTAGGAGCACATCGGAATAAGTGACCCCAACTTATCCTTTTGAGTTTTTATGGAAAATCTTCCTCTGTAAAAAAGATTTGTCCTACCTGTAAGTGAAAGAGGTAAACTTATGGTTTGTTACATTTCTCCGTACATTGCGAACTGAAAAATGTATCTTCCTCGTAGCTAAAGGGTTAAGCGATGTACTTTTACCTTATGCGTTTAAAGGTCATGATGTTTTTGGCTAGTTTTTTTCAAGAAAAATAATTAGATACCTTGCTGAGTTACATGGTCAAACTTAAGTAAGTTGTGGGGTATGCCTTCAAACCCTCCAGTGTTAAAGTGTTGTATTGTTAAATAGAGCTTATCTTTTGTGCCGTACCCACACGAAGCACCCTTCTAACCCTTATCGCAAGCTAGGTTGGGTGTGGACGGCTGGAAGTGTTTTGGTATTTTCTTGGCCAAAAAAAAATACAATTTAACATAACTCGGACCAGTTAGGGACGTATTACCAGAGTAACAGAAGATTTCATTTGACATGCATGGTATTTTTTTATGTAAAAACAACCAGTTTTCCGAGAGCAGAGAGTGCTCAGTCTTTATGACTTCCTGTTTTGTTGATGGACTTCTTAAAAATGGATGAACTTTTTAAGCTTGAACTTTACTGCAAATCCCTTTAATTTTCTTGCTTGTTGTGAAATTACTTGTCAGTTAATTTTACGTTGGCTTGGTAACATCATTGGTAAGACATGTGAATCCCGAAATAAAGTTTCCCTTGTGGGGGCGTGTAAGGACTTTGCAACATTTTCTTTACGGTACTGGAGCTCGGCTACCTCCAAGCAACAAAATACCAGATTTTTAAATCGAAACTGCCAACCCTAAACTTGGTGAGGTAGATGGGCAGGAGAAATTGAACTTTTACACTAAAATCGTTGAAATCTTAGAAGATCGTCGAGAAAACCCAAGTGGTCTTACTGAAGGCCTGAAATCTTCAATTTCGAATTTATTTATTTTTTAATAAATACCAAAATGTAAACAGCGCTGCTGCGAAAAATTGTAACGCTCATCGTTGTAGTTCGGCATAGAGCCACATAGATTATGTTACCTACACGTTTCATAATTGTTTAAAGTCCTCTCACAAACAATAGGGGTACTTCACACAGCATAATAATCGATTTTATTGATGTCTGAAACTGTTTATAACTTGAAACAACTCACGTTTACGACGCAGGTTTGTTAGCGCTAATGTCGCTGTTTTCATTATTATTTTTTTCAAAGTCTGTCTTAAATCTTCGTAAAAGATACTTAGCCTTTGATCTTAATGATGTTCAGATTCCAAATATCTTTACCTTTTTTAATTCGGTTGGGTAGTTTTAAAACTATGAGGCAAAACGTGTCCGCTACCTCGGCTCAATGCTTTAGCACCGTGTTGGAATTTTACTTGCGTAAGTAAACCGGTCGGCTCTCTCGTGCAAACCGGAAGTTGCTTGAGCGTCGTTGGCGCCGAATTTGGCTGACGAAACTCTCCACCAACCAGTGAATTGGATACTTGGAAATTTAGGCTCTAAACAAATCTTAAGGTGCCTTACATGTCTAGCACTCCTCGGGGTCCGCGGAGGAGGCAAGTTGGAGCCATTTCCGAAGTATAAAAACTGAAGCTTGTGAAAATATCGTGAACATAAGCTCGACCTCGCAACCACCCATCGTCACATTCTCCGGGAGAGCGATGTTCTTCTGCCGCCACAAATTGCGCCAAACGGGACAAAGGTAGAGGACGTGTAAGTTATTTAGTTGTACTTGAATTTCCTTTAGGCCATTTATTTGAAAACTTAAATGTAAATTAAACTTAATTATCGCGATCGGGGTAGGTTTTTACAGGTGAAATATTTTTGGGGATGATTTTATAAAAACTTTAAATTCATTCCCGTTTCAAGTTAAAACTTTCAAAACGTGAATTTTTTTCCAATGTAAAACCAAAGACTAGCATCTTAACCAGACAGCTAAAGGTGGCATGTGAAGCGTCGTCAGTGACCTCATGTGAATTGAATTTTTATTCAATATTACTTGTATTTTTGCGAAAATGTACTTCTAGTTTGAAGTTGGAGAAATTTATTGATCGTTGTTGGTACTTGAGTGTTAAGCACGATTTGCTTAGGCCTGGAAAAAAAATTAGTTTGGTTCTCGGGCATTTCGAAGGTCGAAAAACGACCAGGCCACCCGGCCAATGGCCTAACTCTCTACGTATCGCGAAAATTGCTTAGTCGAATTTAAAGTTTTAAACTATAAAATTTAGAATATCTTGTCCTAAAAGTTAAATTTTCAAAAAGTTAAACTGGTTCTGTTAAGTCCATAACAACTACTACCTTCTGCCTGGCATGGCAGTGGAGAGGCATCCCGATCCCCAGATCCGGAGTAGTGACAATCGGCAATTCGTCTGTGTGCTTGGCTAAGGAACGAACGCGACTTTTTTTAATATAGCAACCAGGTGGTTCTGCTGACGTAGGCGCGCGGACCCCAGGGACTGCGACATTTAGTATTGCAATAGTTGTGACGTCACGATGACGCGTGTGACAGTTGGTCGGCTGGAGGTAGGGCTTGTTGCTATGCAACGTGATTGACATCTCCCCATTGTTTGCTGGCATTGTTTGCAGGCAAGCGACAAAGTCAGCTTGTGAATGGCTGAGCGCCAATTTTCTGGAAAATGCTGCATCCTGATTGGCGTAGGGCCGTTCGGCAGGTAGACCAGCGCAAATGCATTGACGGTAGTGAACAAGAATTCCCATGCTGTTTTTGAAACTGAGGGAACAAAGGCAAATTTGAAAACCAACGGATTTTTCGTTAACTGTTGAAGCTGTACTATTGAATTTATTTGACATAAGGATACTGTGGATTGAATTGCCGTGGACTAGGGATCGTTGCTGGGATGCTAATAAATCGAAGTGAGCGTAATAATAAAAACATCGTAACTACGAAAATCGCGAATGCCGGTTCAGTAGTTTTCAGTAAGTAAACATTGAAATGCGTTATGAATAAAAAGGGTTAAACGGTTACTAGTTTATTTACACGTTTAATTTATTAACCCCCTTCCCCGTTAATCTGAAGCAGTCAAGCTAAAGAAGGTTGAAGTTTTCATTATAAAATCGTCGTAACATGGCCTGTGCCATAACAAGTCAAAAATAAAAACAGCAAGCAACGAGATTGAATGTTTCAAAGCATATAAATAATATGGCAGTGCAATTGTCTAACCATATGTACCCCCTAGCACACATTAAGCTGTGGCTTTATGCCGAAAAAGAAAATACCAAGTTTTTATACATTTTTACAAACGAAGCTGCGTTGTCGGCAGTGACTTCCGATTGGTGAAACGTGGTGGAAAATGTTCATATTTATTTTCTGAGATCGTTTTTTGCAAATTGTGTTCCCGTGGAAATTTCGTAGTACATCTGGCTGTATGGTGTCAAAAATTGGGTTCAAAAATGTCAATTTTTGGTTGGGGGGGAGCAGTTTGCCCCCTTGGTGGTGATCGCAGTTTTTAGCGTGAGAAAAAAAAGGGCTTCGTAGCTCTCAGCGTTACATGCCCCCACTGGGAGAATGTTGCATGGGTGGCCTGTTGCCTCCCATCAACATGCCTGAAAACAAAGATTAGTGTACGCAAGATAAGCCTAAAATGCTGCCAAGCCATGCAATCTAAGTATACAAGTAACTTTGTAAATTGTGCAACCACTCTTCTGTTTACCTACATGTTCGTATGTTTTGGAAACAAGAGTTTCTGATAGCCCCTCGTTCCAAATTTTTAGTCTTGGTACAAATTTTACAATATACTTATTACAAAAAATAAACTTTGCCGGCTTTTTACTAGTTTTTGGATTTGTGGGTAAAAGCTAATCTATGTAATGTTTTCAAGTTACAAAAAAAAACAATGGTGATAAAAAAATTAATTTGTTGCGGTCCGCACTGCTCATGCAGGAATATCGTACACGCAATTCCTTGAATTTAAGTATTAAATTACAATTTATGGATTTTGTACTATTAACAATTAAATGAGGCTATCTCCTGCTCTGGTCATGTGTCCCTCACGGATCAGTCTTTCCTCAAGTCTAGTCATTTTTTTATCTGGGATGACTGCGATAGAAACCCTCCGGCGCATTTCAAAAAACCTATGGTTGCGATAAGGGTCGGAGATTTGAATACTATGGGTACGCAGGAATTGACCAGCTCTATTTAATGTTAAATGAATACCGCTGAAATGGTTTAAGGTTACCAAATAACTTGTTTGAACATAAAATTATTCAACTAAGGGTTTATAGGCATTCCCCATAACTTACATATAAAAATGCAACACTGGGAGGTTTTATAGATAATACCGAACAAACTTTTTCTAATGACAGGGTTACCCTTTTGCCCCCCAAAGATGAGACAGACATTTTTTTAAAGAAAATGTTTCATGAAAACTTAAAGAAGGGAAAATCGGGTCCAAGATCCCTCGTAGATATTCCGAATGAATATTTGAATACGAGTCATTTAATTCCTATGGCCTATTTTTCTCACACAGAGAAAGGTTGTAGGCTATAGGAAGAAAAATCATTGGCTCCTAAAATTTTGGCGTAAAGTTCCAAAACGGGAAAAGCTGAGAGTTTTTTTGAGTAGGGTCACCCTCACAACAAACCCCTTAAGAAAATTATAAATAAAAAAAAACGCCTCGTAACTGAAACAAAGATGTTGTGCTAAACAAAGTACCTACTTAAAAGGTATCTGCGTTAAAATGCAATTCGTTTTATGCCATTACCAACTTTAAGGTTACCGTGTGGTGCTTATACAGGCAGCCACCTACTCGACTTGTAGCAGTGGTGTTTACCGCTATTACAGAAAAAAAAATTCCGTAGGAAGGAAACTATTTGTTACTTAGGTTAGCCTCTAAGTTTACAGGTTTGCACTAGCTTGCAACAACAAAATTTTTCTTTTACAGAGAGAAACGTATGGATTAATTTCAACCGGAGTCCTGGCTAAGGATTTACATACTCCCATATCCCGTAGTTTACGTTTTTAGTTTCAAGTTAGGTTAGAGTTTTAACCAAGTTTGGCTGGAAAACACTTATTTCGCGTTCAAATGAATAAAAAAAAAATCCCTATCCTTAAGGATTCAAACTTACACAAGGACAAACTAATTGCTTTAGTTTCTTTGTGCTGTGAAAAGTGCAGTACCTGTCAATTTATAGCATTGTTGTCCCAATGATGCTGCTTGCTGCTTGAATAGCTGCCTCAGTTACCCTACCGCGTATGCGCGGTCCTCCCTATAAAGGATGCGTGCTTGGGAAGCTCGTCATCTCTTTGTCTCAAGCTGCCGCCCATTCGACAGCTCGCTGCACCTGGGTTCTTCCCCGCCGTTTTCTTCTCTTTCTCCGCAGCTCTCTCTGCCCTCGGCGACCGCTACACGCCTGGCCCCGATCAGGTCGTGCATGTCGCTGACTCTGCAGCCTTCTCCGCCTTTTCCGACTCCCTAACCACGGCGACCGCTGCACACCCGGCATTGCACGGGATGCGCATGTCGCCTCCGACGGCAACATCGACTCCTGTTCGCCGCCCCTCACGGCCCACCGGTTCTAATATGTACTCGACATGCCGAAGTGCTCCTCTACAAAACCAAGTAGCGACTCCGGGAAACCTCATCTCTCACCTGCCATCAACCTCCCGTCCATCGCCCCTTACCATCTGCCGTTCAACGGGATAACTGTGTCGCCCTTTCTCTCTGACGATGAATGTCGCACTATGCGACACTGTTCCCGCCTCGGACACTGCTCTCTCCTCGCCCGCGTCGACCGCTGCGCGCCCGGCTTAGCACTGGACGCGCATGTCGGCAACGGCGACACCAACGTCTCCTCGCTACACGACGGCCAACGCCCGCCCTCTCCTTGCCCTGTCAATCCTGGCAGTCGACATGCAACACACCAAGGCGGTGCTCCGACTTGCGAAGCAGAAACTCCGGGAAATCCTCGGCTCTGCCGGTCTGTCACCCAACAACTTACCACTGGGGGTTTTGCTTTCTGTCACCTCATCTCCCACCTAGATCATGGATTTTCGCCGCTCATCTCCAAGGAAGGATGTCGCATCATGCGACACTGCTCTCACCTCGGATGCTGCGCTCTTCCTTCCATGACGACCGCTGCGCGCCCGGCCTAGTACGGGACGTGCATGTCGGCAACGGCAATACCGACGACTCCCCGCTACAAAACGGACAAAGCAATCAGCAGCTTCACGAGTCCGATACGCCTCTTAGGGGGCTGATTCCGACACCAGCCCCATCACTTGGACATCTCCCACAAACATAAAACCCGTCAGACAAGACAACCTAGCATTTCGGACGTGTAAATCAAACAGGCACCAACTCAGCCGCCCTTCTACCGTGAAACCATCAGCTGCCTCGAGTGTCGCATGATGCGACACTCCCCTCTGGAAATGAAGCTGCCCTTTCGGACCGACCAGCGACCACGCTCGTACTTCCGCCGCTCTGCCAACAAGACACCAACGTCTCCCCCGTCATACATCTCATCGGTACGGCAGGTTAACACTCAAGACTGGGCTGCCCCCACTACGAGCCATGAAAACCATAAACGTATGTCGCCCAACGTCGTCTCACCAGCTACGAAGCTCAACCGCTCGTCAGTGTCGCACGATCCCACTACAGTGTCACGACACCCTCAGACGCCTCTGCCGCTCGCATAGCATTTCCTCTGCCCGGACAACAACGACGACCCAACCATGCCATAGCATTTCTTCTCATAACTGCCGAAGACTCCGTCGCACAACTCTGTGTCGCACAACACTGTGCCGCAGAACTCCGTTTTGCCGGCTATGAAGCACAAGCCCCCGTCAGGGACGGCCGACCCTACTGCTGTGTCACGACATCCCTATAAGCCTCCAGTGCCCGTAAGGCATTTCCACTCCCGAACAACAACATATGCTGCACCGGACTACTTCCGCTACAAGCCTTCCAAATCCACTGATGTTACCAAGCAGAAGCCCCGTCCGCAACGACCACTGTACGCCCGGCTCTGTACGGAACATCCACGTCGTCATCACCGACGACGTCTCTCCACCACATGTCGGCCAATACACCTCGCCGCCTCCCGTCCTTTGGACCTGGTGGAAGATGTAAGACACACCAAGGTACCCCCCCAACTTAGCAAGCAGAAGCCCCCGTCCGCAACGACCGCTGTACGCCCGGCTCTGTACGGGACGTCCACGTCGTCATCACCGACGATGTCTCTCCGATACATCTCGCCGCCTCCCGTCCTTTGGACCTGGTGGAAGAAGTAAGACACACCAAGGTACTCTCCCAATATGCCAAGCAGAAACCCTCGTCCGTGACGACTGCTGCGCGGCCGGTGCCGTTCGGACGTGCGTATCACTAAGCTATAGACGCCTCTTCTGCTTACGACCCCCACCACCTTTCTTACGAGATGCCGACACCTTCCGCATTCCTCACCTAAATTAAGGAGGGATCACTTCCACCACATGCCATGGCTACCATTGACGTACGTCGCACGACGCCGATCTCCCAACTCATCCTGCTCACGCACTCTCCAGTATCTCGCCACCGTCTGATGCCTCCTCCGGCCGGTCATCATTCCCGCTCCCGGGCAGCACAACCGGCGATCCGTCCACACCTCTGCATCTCTTCTCCCGCCCACTGTCGCACGATGCGACACAATTCAGCCACTCACGCCATCTACCGTGGGACCGCCACACCGACACCGCTCTTGTTCGTTGCCGTATAGCTTGCCGCTGAACCTGCGAGTGTCGCACAACACCTTCACTCTCCCGTGACGTCACATCTCTCCGATTTCCAAAACGAGGCTCCTTCCTGTTCCCGTTTCCCGCGTCTCTTTGTGTTGCTTCCAGTCACTGTTTAGCGCCTCGGGATTCTAGGATTTCTTCGATTGTACTTCTTCCAACATGGTGAAAGTGCTAAAACCAGTTCACCCAACCCTAAAGGACCCTTACGCCGGCAGACTGCCACTAATTCAAGATCCCGGATCCTGTAACTGTCCAGGCCTAAGAAACCCCAATAGGAAGGACCCCCACACTTCAGTTTGTCCAGCACACAGGCTTTGCAATTATTTTGACAATCCGTGCCCGATCTGCACTTCTATTCCTTTTGAAGACTGGAAAATTATCTCGGCGCTAAACCACCTCTCCTCTTTACGGAAGAAGCAAAGAACTCATCAGGGATATTCCAAATCTCCTTTCAAGTCCCCTTCCCCCAAGAAGCCTCGACCTTCATCTACCGCTGTCACCCAACCTGTCACACTGACTTACTCACCTTCCCCTGCATCAGCAACACCAATGTCGCAGCAATCATGGGTTACATCCCCTATTTCAGCGGACTCACCATCCCTCCAGGATTCCCGGGAAAATCACCCCACAATGACCACGGATGAGCACGAAGACCCACTTCCATCTCATTTCCCCGACAACCCTTCCTCTCCGCAAGAAGTCATTGTTCCGTTTTCTTCTACTGAACAGGCCACAATAGTCATTCCTGCTACACCACGTTCACCTAACAAGGAAGAACCTATTGTGCCTTCTCCTGCTCTTCACTCTCCTCGTTCTTCCCAGTCCTCATCTGCTTCCGAAGACGACACCATTGCCCCCCCCCCCCCTTCCACTCCCGGACCCGCCACAATCTCTGGCCCCGTAATTTCCCCTCTTATCATCCGAATCTGACGAGCCCTGTAAAATCAACCAGAAACACATCTTTAAGGTCATTAAACACAAACTCAAGCTTAAGGAATCAACAAAAATTCAGCTGGACATTAACTGCCTACGGGCCAAGCCTATCCTCCGCTCTTGGCAGAAGAGGATTTCATCACAACAAAGGCAAATCACAGACCTCAAACTGGAGATTGACAGACTTCGAACCATCAACAACGAGCAACTTTTGCACTTAACCTCATTAACTCTTCAACACGCTACAAAAAGGAAAAGAGCACCCTCTCCTCCCCCACCACATCAAGGCCTTTCCGACCCACAAGCTTTCTCGCCCTGGAACTTATCACGACTTTCATCCGACAGAACTTGGAAGCCGGCCTACAAGCCCCCCGGACCCTTTCGTCATCCTGGACTTGTACAACCATCCGACCCCCGTGTCAACCCCCAGCACTTCCTTCCAGGCCTCTTACACGGGTGGAACCCTCGCTTAAAGACGAAACTTCTCTAGCAACCCCATCCCAAAACAACCAACACAACGAAATCTCTGGGGCATGGAAAAGTATCGCATCCACAGCCCGAGACCTCAGATCATTCTCCCTATGGCAGTATGATAACGACACCACATTTACCCCACTGCACCCTGATCTCTCACCACTCTCCTCAACCCCCACTCTCGAAATCCCATGTTCCCCATGCCGGCTGAAAGAAAAGGGATTTTATTTCGGCCTCCACAACCCTTCCTCACTTTAAGCCAATTCCTCATAACCCTAAAAAAAAAAAAAAAAAAAAAACATAAAATCCCTAGAATTATTACAGTTATCCCTTACATATCAACCTTCCTTTAATCAATTTGCCCAGCCCAGGGACTACCCCTCCTATCATCTTTCTTAACCTAGATTTCTGCCACATTCACACCCCTATGAACTCTCTTCGCCACACCCTGTGACTTACCTTACCTCCACCGGGATTCACCAATGAAGACTCGACCTGTGTCCTCTCCTGCTCTAACCCAAGCGGAACTTCACCTACAAGTCCGGATGATGTCACCTCCTACTAAGGTAAACACAACATTGTGACTTCTTTTTGCCATACCTTTGTCATCAATTACCTCAAAAAAAAAAATGATGGTAATTGGGGAAACCAAGGTGACAGCAGCCTCAGAACCCCAGGGACTCAGTCAAAAGGTGCCCGCCGCCTAATTTGACAAGGTCGGCCTGTCAATGCTATAAATTGACAGGTACTGCACTTTTCACAGCACAAAGAAAGAACATTTTGCCGGCCCCCAGCCAGGCCGGTTAAAAATGGTTTCTTTTGCTGTAAAAGTGCATTACCTTAGGCCCACCCTGCCTCCCCTCTCGAGTCACCTTTTGACACAATTGAGAGACAAAGAGATGACGAGCTTCCCAAGCACGCATCCTTTATAGGGAGGACCGCGCATGCACGGTAGGGTAACTGAGGCAGCTATTCAAGTCTCAAGCAGCAAGCAGCATCATTGGGACAACAATGCTATAAATTGACAGGTAATGCACTTTTACAGCAAAAGAAACCATTTTTAGCCGGCCTGGCTGGGGGCCGGCAAAATGTTGTTTTTAGGTTAGGCTACTGCTTTTTACGTTAAAGGTTGGCAACTTGATCTCTCCAAACTGCGGAAAGAAATCGTACCGACACTCTAAAGAAGCAAGTTTAGGACTGACTTCCTTTTTAACTGACACACCCTTTTGCCCAAGGTTGTCGCCTGATTTAACCCTTCTAAAATTATTTCTAGGAGGTTTACTACAAGTTAGTTCTGCAAAAGAACGGCTGCGCATTTTAACCCACTCGTTAAAAGTGGGCACTGATTTATTTGTTTTGTCCAAACCAGCTGGCTCCTCATGACAACAGCGTGAAACTTTATGCTTATCGGCTTTCCGATCTACTCTTGGCCTGCCAGTGGCTGGTCGTTCGCTTGAGGGTGTGACGTTTACACTCTCGTCCGTGGTTGGCTTGACCACTTCGGCTGCTGGGCCTTGTGAACTCCCGCGTAGGTGGGTACTAGTTCGTTTACGTCTGCCTATCTTCGTTTTAGTTTGGGGTTGGCTATGGATTGCAGCATTTACTTTATTGGGGTAGCCACGGCACAAGTTTCATTAGGGGATGGAACGTTGACTATGTTTTCCTTAGGCTGGCGCAAGTCATCTAGTTTAGATAGGGCGTTTATGCCCAGAACTATTGGGAAAACAGAACTGGTAGCCTCAGAAACACAGGCTACAACCCGCAACTTTAAACCCTGATTTAATTTTAAAATTAAATTAACTTGCTGTAACTCGACAACACTATCACTCAAAACAGTTTGACAAAACACAGTTTGCTTCAACCTAGGCCAGTTTTTGGCGATTTTACGACTAACGAGATTTATGCTACTCACGGAGTCGCGTAGGCAAAGAACTTTATTTTTGACAACTCTAGCCTTAAAGGTGCTTACCTTTAAAGTTTGTTGAGCCTCTTTGCTCAACAAGCATTTGCTGTTTCAGTTTTTACTCTATTTAGTTGTGGACATTAGTTACGTAGGTGCGTGCTAGAATTACATTCGTAACAATACCTCGTTACCCCGTTGTTAAAATTAGCATTGTTGCTCTTAGCAGGGCTATTTTGAGCCTCAACAGTTATAGCCTCCGTACTATTTAAGCTGCTCTCGTTATTTGGAGTCCCAGCTAGGTTAGCTCTGACAGTTTGGTATTTGTTGCCCTTGGCTTTGGAAACGTGGCTGGTTGGCTGTGCATGTGTTTGCACCTTGCCAGTTTTTTGTGCCATCTCTACAGAGATTTGTTTGTTCCGAGTGGTCCACTCGTCACAAAGTTTAGAAGCTTCTTCTAACGTGCCTAACTTCTGCTGGTTGGGTAATCACTTACGTAGGCCTATCGGACATCCTTCAAAAATCGTTCCATTAAAATAACATTAACTAAGTTTTTGTAATCTGACTTAACTTCTGCCAACGACATCCATTGGGTAAACAAGGTTTAAAGTTCAAATGCAAATTCGTGGAACTGCATTTCTGGTTTTTTTTCTAAGGCTCTGAATTGCACCTGAACTGATTCTTTAGTTTGCACAAAACGGGCCAAAAGATGCGTTTTGACGACATCGTAACTATGCATGTCTTCAGCATTTAATTGTGAGCACATTTTGACTAATAGGTCTCCCATTAAAGGCTGTAAACCAACTACCCAGTCATTTCTAGAAATGCGCTCGAACACTTTAATAAAAGAATTGATTTCGGACTTTAGAACCCATTTATTAACAAGTTTAATAACGTCAGCTATTTTTCCTGGCTTATCAACTGGTCTTGGTTGTTCGTTAATGGCTGGTAAAATAGGATTTGTACCTGTAGTACTGGTTAACCTTGTAAGTTCTAATTGGTTTTCAACCAAAAGCATTTCTTTTGCTACTCGTTTTAACTCAAGCTCTTTGGGTTGTTTTTCTAACTCCTTAGCCTGCTGGCTAATTTGGGAGCTTTGGTCTGCGAGCCTAAGCTCATGCGCTCTTGTAGCGGTGCAGACTGGTTCCAAGGTGCTCTCAATCTTGCACCGCCATCTGGTGTACTCTTCTAGCGGTTTTTATAGTAATTGGGTGGCCGTTTTTACTTTCGCGGAAAACAAGCCTGCTCTCTACAGATCCGGCTTAAGGAGTAGGGAATTCTGATGCCTGAGCATGCTAACTGTAGTGTTCCCACTGGAACCGTGGGTTCTAATTAGACATGATGTTCACACTGAATGAAACGACAGACTAAAACTGGCAATGGACGTTTATTAACTCGGATACAATTCTTTATATAGTGAATGTCATATGACATTGGGTCACATAATATGTATGGTGCGACATTCATAGATAGACTATGGCAACTGTGGGAGGTGTTAAGGTCAGCTGTGAAGGTTAACATTTGAGGAAGCTACCCTCCCAGTGTGGCTTGCACACAAGTGACGCCAAGCCACCACAATGCAACCCACTAAAAAAAAATCTAATACTACTGAAAAAAAAACAAGTATTGTCATTAGATTTTTAGTCACTCTAATTTTTATCTGTTGAGAGAGGAAAAAAATGTTTCGCTTTCTGAAAGAAAATAAAACTGCACTTGCGAAAGCTAGACCCCCTTATTTAAACAAAACAAGTATTTGAATAGTGTTGAATCTGGTTTGGTTTGATTCTTGAAGCCATTTAGTTGAGTTTCCTTTTTTGGTTTTTAGATTTCAACGGCTTCAACAATCGTGATGCTGGGTATGACAATTGAAGCTAAAGTTGAATTTGTCGGACGAACACTCGTCCTATATGGTTATTTCTTCACACGAGCCTATTTGTGCTCAGAATAGGTTGGTCGTTGTGCAGCGGAAACATGAAAATAGAAAAAGAACAAAGTTTTAAAACCGTGGAATCAGTTTTCCACACGGATAACGAGAACAACACATGTTTCACTCACGTGAACAATTAAAAAATTCGATTATTTTTCAAATACAAATAACGTGAACGCGACACTTTTCCTATTTAAAGGAACATTTTAAAACCGTGGGATCCATTTCCCACACGAGCAACCTGAAACAAACATAAAGATTAGTGTGTCAAAAAAAAATGGTTTGCTATTGTTTTAATTTGATGATGTATCGTAAATAGCGAGCTTGTCCGGAGCTCGACGGATTCTCTTTGGACGTTCAGTTGTTTTTGCATTAGAGTGCGCAGAAGCATCAACAGATGGCGCACCCTTACGCTTTTTGGACTTCGTTTTTGACAGAGAGACTTCCGATGTGCTAGCTTTAGGTGGTGACACCCTAGCAAGTATCGGAGGTGCTTCACCAACTGGCACTCTAATCTCTGGAGCGCTGTAATTTTGTGCCAAGGCGGAAACCTCATCATTGATAACGCTTTCAGGATCAATGACGTCATCGGACATCTCGTTCATTGGTCAAAGTTGGCATAGCGACTGAACTTCTTCTGAATTGGCCCTTCGATTTCCGACGCTGGTTGGTCAATTCAGCTGACGTGTCAACTGAACTCGGGAAACCAATCGAATTTTGCTTGCAGACGTGTTTCTGAAAATCTGCACTCTTGTGTAATTTATTCATGTTAGAATTCTCTCTGCAAACTGTTGGAATTGCTGCATTTTGAGTACCATCTTCAGATAACTCAGAAATTAACCTGGCTCGAAGCTGGTCACGATGTTTGGCTACAACCTTCTGCTCGTCATTAAGCACTTCGTATATTAGGTGAGGCATTCTAGATACCCCACTAGACCATAGTCTTGAGTTGGTTCGACTAAAGTCATGGTACCACACCGTGTCTCCAACGCTATAGTGTTTAGACACACGATGCTTAGTGCTTTCAACTTGCTTTTGCTGACTCCTCTTAACGATTGACGCTGGGTCAGGGGTCAGTAAGTCTATTTTAGATTTAAGCTCTCGGTTAAAGAATAATTTAGCTGGTGTTTTCTGGGTGGTCGAACTTACGGTAATTCTACTCGATGTTAAGTAGGCATTTATACTTTCTTGGATCGTCAAACCGTCACGACGTGAGCTTTTATATACGCGTTTGAAATTCTTAACAAAAATTTCTGCCTGTCCGTTCGTTTGAGGAAAGTTAGCCGAGCCGCGTAAATGCTGGATTCCGTGTAATTTAGTCCAGTTCTTAAATTCCTCACTCGTGAATTGCGGTCCATTGTCGCTGACAAAGGAATCGAATAAACCGTATTCGGCAATGTGGTTATTCAGGATCTCGATAACTTTTTCAGACGTGGTGCTCTTCATTTTATGAACGAATGGTATTTTACTATGAGCATCCGCAAGTATAAAAAACATATAGTTATCCATCGGGCCAAGAAAATCGGCGTGATAGCGGGAATTTGGTTTGGTCGGGTACTTCCATGTATGTTTTGGGCCCGAAACTTGCGCATCTTTGAACTGCTGACAATTGTGGCAAGATTTAACTTTCATTTCGATATCGCTATCGATTTTCAGCCACCACACCTTCGCCCTAGCCAAGCTTTTTAACTTAACTATACCTAGGTGTGCGCTGTGGAGATCTCTAAGTATCTGTTTACGTAAAACTGACGGAATGACGATTCGATGACCCCCAGAAAAGAGTATCAGTTTCGATTGAGAGTTCACCGCGACGCGTGAAGTAAGGAAGCACGTTGGGATCATCACAAACGGCAGGCCAACCACGATTAACGTAGCGATAGACTTTAGATAAGATTTTATCTCGCTTACTTTCGTTAACTAACGTGTCATTAAGCACTGGCAAATTGGATATTATTTCCAATGCAAGAACATGGTATTGTTCCTCGGTTTCCTCGAATTCTTGATCATTAGGCAATGGAAGCCGAGACAGTGCATCTGCTGTTAAATTTAGCTAGCCTGGTATATGTTCAAATTCATATGTATAGGCATTGAGCATAACTGCCCAACGTTGAACACGCGCAGCTGCCATCTGTGGTATTCCCTTCTTAGGGCCAAAAATCCAAATTAATGCCTTCTGATCAGACTGCAAAATGAATTTTTGACCATAAAGATATTCATGGAATCTCTTAACTCCCCACGCCACGGTCAAAGCTTCTCGGTCGAAATGACTGTATCCCTGTTCTGTTTTAGTTAGTTTTCGGGAAGCAAAAGCAATGGGGCGTGACTCACCATTAGGCATAACATGCATCAAGCACGCGCCTACCCCGTAGGGAGATCCGTCACAAACTAGTTTCAGTTTCAGTTTAGGATTATAGTGTACCAAAACTTAGCTTTTGACAAACAATTCCTTAACTTTGCTGACAGCTTGGTCACACTCTTTCCCCCACACCCATTTGACTTTAGGGCTCAACAGCCGGGTAACTGGAGAAAGAATGTGCGCAAGGTTTGGCAAGTATTTAGAATAGTGGTTAACAAAGCCTAAGAAACTTTGTAGTTCCTGAATGTAAGTTGGATTTGGTGCGTTTGTAACAGCCTCAATGACTTCCGGGAGCGTGTGTAGTCCTTCCGCATTGATCATATGCCCTAGGTATTTTAACTCTGGTCGCGATATTTTGCACTTATCGATCCTAAGCCTTGCTCCGTTTTCCTGTAAAGCATTTAACAACATTCTAAGTGAGTCGTCATGCTTTTCCCCCTTCCCACTTACAAGGATGTCATCGTAAAATGGGGAACATTTAGGAATTCTGCTAGTAATTTGAGTCATAACTCTTTGGAAAATTCCTGGGCTAGATGCTAGGCCCAAAGGAACTCGCAACCAACGAAAAAAGTCCTAAAGGGGTGTTAATAGTCAGTGCTGCTTGCGATTCGCGATCTAGTTCAATTTGCAAAAACGCATCCTTAAGATCGATAAGGGAAAACGTATCACTACCAACTAGTTCACTGAAAAGTTCTGCGGCTGTGGGAACCGGGTAATGGTCAACCTCGAGCTGAGGATTAACGGTGGTCTTATAATCCCCGATAATTCGGATCTCACCGTTAGGTCTATGCACGATCACGATCAGCGTCGACCATTCCGAGGTTTCTACTGGCTCTAGAATCCCCAAGCCAACCAAGCGTTCAATTCCTTGGTTAACTTCTTAAGCGCCAAGGGAATTGGTCGCACTTTGCAGTAAACGGGTTTAGCATCCTCCTTCAGTTGAATTTTTGCCTTGAAGTTCTTGAACTTGCCCATACCCTCGCTAAAAAGTTCAGGAAATTCCTTAACAATTTCGGAAGTATCAAGAGTTGGTGTTTTAACCTTAACTTTTTTAACTTGCCTGACTTTGGTCTGGAGGTCATAATAGGGATTCATGTTGGGTCGAAAGATAGAAAGCCAATCTTTCCCTATTAAGGCAGATTTATACATTTTAGAAACAAGAGCTTCAAGGTTTTCCGTTTGCCCGTTGATTTTGACTTCAAGACTATTTGAATAAATGGTGTTTTCCCTCCCTTGCGTATAGGAAAGAATAGAATAAGGACTGGTTTTAAGTGGACAATCAGAAAAATATTTGGTGTGCCACTCAATAGTAATTATTATTGTGGCGTCGCAGCCAGAATCTAATTCCATTTACAGTTTTACACCATTAAGCCTTACTGGCATCCACCACTTGTAAATACGCATTGAGTTTACAACAATAATCTTGTTAACATCAACAGGGACTGAGGACAGTTCAGGATCGTTAAACAGTTCTACCGTGTTGTTTTGCAACAAATAATCATCTTCAGATTCGCTATCATTTTCAGAATCATGTCCCGAATTTTCGACCTCACTATCGGAAGCATTGTCACTGTCGGTTTCACGCTGATGCCTATGCACTTTCTTTTTGTAGCCATATTTAGTTTTAGGTCTAGATTTAGACTTACTTACGGAACTAGTTGTTTTTACCGGTTCTGCAGCTTTGAAAGGTTTAGTTTTGCTGCTTTGCTTACATACGGATTTTAGGTGTCCTTTTGTATGGCATCTACCACAGATATAGTCGCGATATTTGCACCTAGGCTTAACGTGTCCGGAACGCCCGCATCAGAAGCAGGTTAGATCCTTGTTGAAATTAGGTTTATTCCGCTGCTTGGGTTTGTGAGAAACATAATTTACTGATCTAGAACGAAAGTTTGCTTGAGTAATTCCCTTTGAATCGTTTCCGATTTTATTCCCCCAATTAAGCGGTCCCTAATCATTTCAACTGTAATATCAGTGATGCCAGAAAATTCGCAAAATTTGGTGAGAATTTTTAGCACTGCTAGGTATTCGCTAACGCTTTCATCGGTTTTCTGGGCTCTTCGGAAAAATTTAATTCTTTTAGATACAACTGACGGAGCAGGTTCGACGTCATCCAATATAGTCTTAACCAAAACAGCATATGTCATTGAATTTGGAAGAGCTGGTGAAATGATGGTTAAAATCCTGTCGAACATTTTGGCCCCTACGGAAGCCATTAAAAAATCTACCTTCTCATCGTCAGGTATCTTTTTAACTTTAAAGTAATAACTTAACCTGTCAACATATTTTGCCCAGGTATCAGATTCACTTTCGAATTCAGCAAATAAATTGGCTGCCTTGCTAGCCATGTTTAAACTTTCGATAGAACTATTTAAATTCTCAGAATCTAAGTTTAAATCCTCTGCATTAACAGAATTAACATTTAAATCTTCAACTTCAGATTCGAAAAAATCGTAATTTCAATGTTAACATTAGCGCTAGCGCTCGCTTCGTTTACATCTAAATTTTCGCTGCTAGCAGCCACTTCAGGTGTCAATCCGTTATCACCTGTTTTAGGCATAAGCCACCACAATAATTTAAAAATGCTTAAGCATACACAATTTTAAGGCATAAGCCTACACTGCTTTTAAAGCTTAAAGGCATAAGCCTACACTAAATTAATTCACTAGTTTAAACACCTAGATGAAACACAATTTCCTGAATAGTTTCCACATAACTACCAGAAGCAACTCGAGACTAATGGTTTCTCCTAACATCTAGGCAAGAATACTCAGTTAGCCTACCTAGCTTAAACTTAGTCTGCATTAAATAATTTAAATAACTAGGCTTTAGTTTGCATTAGCTCCTCCGAACTATTTACAAAACAACACGCCAGGCCTAAACAACGACACTAACTGGTCCTCACTCGTTTTCTGTTGAAAGAAAAACGACTACGGTGGAAAAACTACACCGGCACAAACCAGCCCGAGTAAAGGCACGACAATAATGAATTCTCGAGGGATAATTTAGTTGCATTTTTAACATGCGCTTCTGATTATAGTGCTATCAGTGTGACACGCCTACGTGTCGCACAGGACACAACCTTGGTAAAATTACCCTTTAAGAATTCACTTGCCTCCCCCGGTTCTGGCATAAGGTACAATTTTTACACTAATCAAATAGTACCAAATAGGTTCAACAACCCAGTTGAATTGGAAAAATTTAAACATATTAGGACTACAGATTAAAACTAATCATTTCTGCCAAAAAAATGAAAATTTTTTAACTTACAGCAAGTTGGAGCACACCTGAGGTACACTGCAGTAGCCTAAATTTTAAATTAAATGTAACATGTCTACTCCTAGATAGCCATAGAAGGAATGGCACCCACTTCCTCGTCGCCAACTGTAATGTTCCCACTGGAACCGTGGGTTCTAATTAGACATGATGTTCACACTGAATGGAAGGACAGACTAAAACTGGCAATGGACATTTATTAACTTGAATACAATTCTTTATATAGCAAATGTCATGTGACATTGGGTCACATGATATGTATGGTGCGACATGCATGGATAGACTATGGCAACTGTGGGAGGTGTTAAGGTCAGCTGTGAAGGTTAACATTTGAGGAAGCTACCCTCCCAGTGTGGCTTGCACACAAGTGACGACAAGCCACCACACAGTTGAAAAACGTTTGGAGCTGTCGCGACTGCCTTCGTCTCAAGATGGGAGCTGCTGCCTTCGTCGTGAAGCAAACTACTGTATTCACTACCTTCGTGTACGGAGATTAGGACTGTTTTCTTCGTCTCAAGTTTGACACGGCTTCCTTCGTCTCAAGACAGAAACTGCTGCACACTGCCTTCGTCTCAAGACGGGAACTGCTGCACGCTGCCTTCGTCTCAAGACAGAAACTGCTGCACACTGCCTTCGTCTCAAGACGGGAACTGCTGTACACTACCTTCGTCTAAAGGTCAAGAGACTGGTGCCTTCGTCTAATGATCAAGAGACTGATGCCTTCGTCTAAAGATAAAGAGCCTGGTGACCTCCGTCTAACGATAGGGAGACTGGTGCCTTCGTCTCAAGAGGGACACTGCCTTCGTCACAAGACGCAGTGCTGATGTCTTTGTAGCCTTCGTCTCGAAATTGGAACTGCATTCCGTGCCTTCAAGATGGCACTGCTGAGGAGGATGACGAAGGCCTTCGCTGCCTTCGTCTTATGGTTTACACAGCTACCCTTCGTGTCAGGTTTGACAGTGCTGCCTTCGTGTGGAGTTAAGACGTTGCTTAAATATTTTGAAGTGCACCTTCGCCGTGGCTGAAACGGGTTGGAATGACAAAAACAAAAAAGTTTTCGTGTTGGATTGAAGAGATTCTGCCTTTTGGATTATGTGCTTGTGTTCATGTTGGGTTTTTGTCAGATGGGACCTCCCACCTCTTTCGCTCTTACTATCCTTATCTTCCTAGGTCCTCAGGATTAGTGGGAGGGAGAAAGAAATCCCCGTCGGGGGCATTTGGCCGCACAAAAGCGGTCGCACGGGGCCACTATGCCCGATTTTTCGACCCCCCCCCCCCAAAAAAAATATTTCACAAGCCACTGCTCGTCACAGTTCATTTGGCGTCGGACCTGCTTTTTGAAGAGATTGATGCTAAGGAAGAAGAGAACTTTTCCTAGGACTGCAGTGTTCTTGGGATTTCTTTGGTCCCCTTTGGATTTGAATCATGGCCCTTCTGAGAAGAATGCCCATCATGCTGGGATGGATTACACATGCTGAGAAGTGGACTGCCCGACATGGAAGAAATTTTTCGGGACTTGGATTGTAGTTGTCTGCCCTACGTTCCAGTTTCTTCGCTTCCTTTTGAAGTTCAACTGTATTCAAGTGGATGTGCCAAGGATGGAACCGCTCCAGCAACATTCTAGGGTTCAACGGAGCCTAGGCAATTTAGTGTTCAATCTTCGTCGTTTGTGATGCAGAATGTTTTGCCGTACTGCTGATTTTCTCGTGTGAAGAACCCCGAGGTGAAATGAAAGAGGAGCGCTGTTTTGAAGCACAGCGGGTCCGTAAATTGGAACATTGGGTACTCGGAGGCAACAACCTCTTTGCTTTAGACAGTACGCTGCAGCATTCAAGAGAGGGGAGTAGTTCATTGATCCTTCACTTAAAGACATTTGTCTGTCGATGGTAACCTCTTGTTTTTCAGGCAATGTGCTGAAGACATCGAGTGATGGAGAAGCTCTGTAGAGTAAAGAGGCGTCAGAGAGATCAGCTGAACTTCTTCGTCCATGCAGCGCTTATGAATTAGAAGAGTTCGTCAGTTACAGCCAAACGCTGTCGGCCGTATGCGTTGACAACAGTGCATTGATGCAAGCTACAAAATGGGGTTTCTTCGTAATCATCTGTTTTTCTCTAAATTATGACGCTCGTCATTCTGTTGAAATTTTTTCAACATATTCTCCACTGAAGACCTGCACCTTGGGGCCTGAGGGGAGTCGCCGAAGCACCTGGTGACGGGACCATCATCGCTGTAGACTGGATGGTAGGAAGAAGAATGAGGAAGACTATGTGCACTGAAACATTTGAAAACAAGTTCATCCTTGCTTTATGCGGTACGCTGAAGCAATACAAAAGTGGGAAGTTTTTCTGGAGTTCATCCCGTTTTTACAACTGAAAGAGTGGTTTTATTTTTGGTTTTTTTTCTTGGCCTTTCTCAGTTCGTTGAAGATGGAACAAGAGTTTGAATTCAGACTTCTTCGAAGATGGGAACCTTTTTGAAGAAAGAATGATGCTGAAGCAGGAGAAGACTTCTGGCCTGGAGACTGCTTCTGTCAAAACCCAATGTTGCGATCTGTCGACACCGTTCGTGTTCTCGGCAACCGAAAGACGTTTAACAGCAGACCCCCATCTGCTGTGGAACTATTGACATGCTCATTTTTGGGGACAGTTTGGCATAGCCTGGAGTTCTTGTTTTGCTCTTCAATACTCTTGTGGATTTGAGCAACCCCTGACCGGTCCTCGGTGAGCTCTTAAGCCAGAATTGGGTCCCAGACGCCCCTTTTTTCGCCATCTTCGTGCCATCAAGATTCTGGAGAGATTGGATTTAGATGATGAAGCGTTAAATTCCTCTGTCCCGCCCTTCTGCGATGAGACGGAGAAGATCTGTGTGGAAATGGATCCGTCTTAACGAATTTTGTTTCTTGTTATTAACGGAGTTGATACCCAAGGATCCAGGAGAATCTGCAATTTTTATTAATTAATTTTTGTTTCAGAATTTTTCAATAATCTGGGGCACCTTTTTGGACTGTGGTAGCTTAGCTATTACAGAACCGGAATTTGGGTCGCCGTCCCAAAGTTGATCGCGGCACGTGCGGGAAGGAGGCCTTGTATGATGCATCATCGATAAGCCTGAAGTAGGTCGGGCGCTCGTCCTCGCTCTTCAAGCATCAGTAGAGATGAAGGGTTTGGAGTTTCAGTCAAGGGGTGACACGATTTGGTTCATCTACACCCTGAAGTCGCTTATGCAAGAATGCTTTTTTGGGAACAAGTTGTCTCTTGCTCAAGCAAGGATTTCCTTCATTCAGTTGTTGACTTGCGTGTGGTCTCCATCGACCCTGCGAAGCCACGTGGAAGATTATGGAGGATTTTGGTCTTTCACGATCTGCAGTAAAGATAGACGTCACTGAAGTGTGAAGCCGTCGACTCTGCTGTTTCACAGGACGTGGACACGTCTTGTCTTCACTTCTTGCAGGGCAGAAGATTCTCTTCATCCCAGTCATGTTCTTTCTTGGATTTGTTTCTTTTCAACATTTCTCTTTTTCTGGAAATTCTGGACTGCTGGAACGTGAGGCTGTTCATCGTCCGAAGACCGAACGCCAGGATGTATGTGTGCCCTGGTATGATTTCTACACTCCTGGTTGCCCTCCGGCAGAAGCTTTTTGAAATTCTGGTACTCATGACCACGGCTCTGTGTTTACCCCGTTTCGGGTTTCTTCAACTTGAAAATGAAGCTGGTCCCATTTGTAATCTACTAGAAGTTTTCCATCCCTTGGTGGTTCCTCTGACTTTGACTGAATTGAAAGTTTTGAAGTACATAAAGGAGTTTCCTTTTGCCTCTACGGGATCCACTGGCGACCTGAAATGTGGAAAAGGCAAACTGCAGCAGAATTGCTGTGAATTTTTTCACAGGATCCCCTCCTCCTTCTGCATATCCGTATGGACAAATAAGCAGGTTTTCTTTCACTCTCGTTGGAGGTTGGATACCGATGAGGTGGTGGCGTCGGGTCAAGTAAACATTCACTGGAAGTCAAGAAGTCTGAATTCCTGTCTGGCGACGAAAAAAAAAAAACGAAAAAAAACACACCGGCTAGGTGCTGTGTCCTTTGGAACCAATGAAGATATGATGCAGTGATTTTCTTTTGTCTTAGCCAAAATGTCACTGAACTGGACAGCCTACTCCTCCTCCCTGGATTGTTTTTTGGAACATCTCTGTGCCCCTTCTTTGGCATCAAAGACTCTACTGTGTCTTCTGCGTCAGGAGTCCGGAGTCATCGCCTAGGGGTTGGAGTATTCTCCACCTTTGCTGAGGCCCATGTGTTGGCCATGACCTCTTCCTCCTCTGAACTGGAGCTTCTAGGTGGCCGTGATCTCATGCTCTCGGGTGGAGACCGGGATGAAGATATCAACGTCAAGAATGCAACATCAACGAGGTAACGTCTGTGACGTCAAGAAAGCATCGTCAAGATGACAATGTTTTGAGGTGATCGTTTGGGTGACAACGTCAAGAGGGAGTAGAAGATCCGCAACTCGGTTCAGGAAATCCTTTAGGCTGTCTCGTTGGGATACAGGTCTTCATTTTGTCACTTTCTTTGAGACATGCCTCACCCTGCTGCTGCCTTATCATCCCTCGGTTTTCTCCGTGCTTCAGAAGATTCGGGCAGCCCCAGGACTCCCACCTATTACCTGGGAAGCAAGGAGGAGGGCAACGTCCCACCATCCTGGGTGTTGAAGTCTTGATGATGCACATTTTTAATTGGGTAGGTATTCCGGGATAAAAACATTAGATTTACCCATTCCTCAGCCTGAATGGGGTAAATCAGGTTTTATCCCTGAATACCTACCCAATTACCCACCCGGCCTCCCCTCTTTGTTGCCACTGACTCTGCTCTCTGACAATTAAAAGATGGCGTCCTATCGCGCATGCGCCGCACCTGGGTTGCGTGGAGAGGTCGATCCATTGGGTATATAGGTGGTGAGGAAGCAAGGATTTTATTTTTTGTCAGGAAGTTTTCGTCTAAAAGACAAATAATGCAATTTTTTAATTGGATAGGTATTCAGGGATAAAAACTGATTTACCCCATTCAGGCTGAGGAATGGGGAAATCTAACGTTTTAATCTCATTACGACAAATTTAGCGTATCACCTGCTAGGGGCGCTGCTGGCGCTCTCCATATAACATTGATATAGCAGCCAGAGCCCTCAGTTTGCTTCGGGGATGCGTGTTGTAAACACACAGAGCCTGTCTGGTCAAAAAAGTTGCGTACATCCCCAAACATGGCTGTTAAAGCCCGTCTCGATGAACTGCTAGCTTCAGGGAAATTTCCGCAGTGTACGTGCATTAAAACTCCACAGGACCAATACAGGACCAATCCTGCCGTAAGTGTCGACCATGTAATTGCGCAGATGTCAATTGTGAAATTTGTGAGCTTTATGATACGTCAGCCGTTTTCCAAAATTTTGAAAACGTGAAAGAAAACCACGCAGAAGCATGCTCGGCTGGCTAAACTGGACCATTCTTCTTCCGCTGGGACTCGTCTGGTAAGACGTCTCTCGATAAATGTTTAGAACTTTTAAGCACTGATGTTTCTGTTTTTCTTGTTTTCCTGTCTGAAGCAACTATTGCTACGCACAATGGGAAGGCGTCATCGGTTGCTGCGATGGTTTAAATGCAAGTGGTTCGCCAGCTGAGTCGTCACTTTTGGGGAATAATACGCCTCTTACAACAAGCAACATTCAGATAGGACTTATCTCAGTGGACTTACCACTTTTTGATCCAGCACCCACTACACCCGTGGTCACCCTTGGCGGTTGGCCGTTCCTGGTTTAAGAATGGAGTGCCGGAAAAATTTTTTCTCTGTTCGTGTAGTCCCAGTGTGGAATGCCCTAAGTTCTGAGACAGTATGCATGGACACGGAATCAGGCTTTCGCCGAATGCTGATGACTCAGGATCTCCGCAAATTTCTTAAGAGAAATTTTTAGATCATTGATGGCTTTTCAGTTTTCTCTTGTTCTTGTTTTTGTTTTTTTAAATTAGTATCTTCTTCACACCCTTGCATTTTGCTAGCTTTCTTAGACGTAAATCAGGTCCAGTGTCAGTGTCTCACACCCCTTCCGGTACACCTTCCACATTAATGTCGTAAACTATTCATTTATTATTATATAGTAATTCCGTGCATGAATCTATGAAAACAGATGTGAATGTGTCGTTTGATTTGATGTGCACACAGATGTCTTTGGAAGTTAAATCCAGTTTAATGTTTATCACTTTCACCGAGTGAGAAGCACAAACGTTGCACGGATTTTCCATAAAAATGACAGCTATTACATTTCCTACACCAGCTGTGTCGATCCGCCGAAGTCTTCTGGTGCGTGCACGAATCCAAATCGGCAGATGCTAAAATATCTTTAAAGTTTTGAGACATGTTGAAACTATCTCAGCAGAGAGCATACACACGTCAAACGAAACGTGACTGGGAATAGCATTGCATGTCGGGAATCTGCAAGCAACACCACCTGGTTGCGAGTCATTGAGTCCTCCTAAAACATGGATTTTAAGGTCTTCGAGTACTGAGCATTTAAATAAACTATTTAAAGCTAAAACTAAAGGTTAGTATTTTTGTATTGTGTACTGAAAACTAAGGCGAGTTTTGAGGATAACTAAAAACTTATTTTAGTATACAAAATTCTGTTTTTATTCATTCATTAATTAATTTTTTTCTTTTGGCATCACAGGTTACAGAAGTTCAAGTTGACAATTGCCAACACAGTTATCAGCCAAGATAATTCAAGTCTCTGTTCAATGGGAACGGATCAGTTGCTAGATTTATTCACTGTGGACACAAGTCGAAAAACTGCTGCTCAGAGTTCAACTTCTGAACAAAAAACTGACACACTTGCTCAAGGTGGTAAGAGAGGAGTAAACACATTACTGGAGTCTTTGCCAGACTTATGGGATGAGAAGCAATACGAAACGGAATACGATTTAAGTAATTTTTTAGAAAATTTGCGTAAGTGATTTGTAGATTGGTTTGTGAATGATAACGCGGAATACTCAAGTAAAGGTCACACTATTTTGTTGTACAAGCATGAACAAAGTTGAGATACATTGTAGTCGGCATAAAACGTGGACTTCATTTTATCTTTTGTATGTGTCTTTCCATTTTCATAAGTTAAATGACATTTCATTTATGTTGAAATAAAAAGGTGGTAATCCCTAGTTTGAGTTGAGTCAATTTTTTTCCACAAATTGTTTTAATGTCTTATTTTATCATCGTAGCAGACTGCTGGAATGGATAAACGAGCGTCATTTTGAACCTTTAGGACTTCCTTTGGAGAAGGAAGTCGAGTAAGGGGAGGGAAATCCCAGGGATTTAGGTAGAGAAACCTCTGATCATTGCAAGGAGAGGAGGAGGATAGGAGGGAGATAATGTCCCAGAATTGACCAGAATAGATCCCATAGCCACTGAAGAGCTTTGTAGTGAGTCCCACTGCCACGGTCAGCACTGACTGGCAGTCGCCAACCAGTTCACCTTCTTCAAGTCACTAGTACAATTCAGCCATGATGACCAAGTTAGGCCACTTAAAAAAAGAAAGTTGGTTCTCGGGCATTTTTCTCATGAAATCCGTGCGGAATTTTATTTTTAGTTTCTTTAGTGTTTGGCTGTATTTTTCCATACATTTTGAGGAATTATTTTTTATTTTGGGAATTCTGGTTACCACATATCCATACGATTATTTAACGACAAGAATGGTATTCTTTATATTTTCATTTCTCACTAAGGACCATTTTTGATCTGTAACTGCTATTTTTGCTGCAGTGCTTTTTTTTTATTTCCTGTCAAAAAATCGGTGCGGAAGGGCCTGAGAACCAATTTTTCTTTTTTTAATGGCCTTAGTAGTAGCAATTTATTCTTGTGCCATGCAAGCTTCAAGATGGAAGAAACAAAGCATAACAGCCTTTGACATCCTGTTTAAGGGGAAAGAACTTAATTTACTTCGTAGGTTGTCAAGTGCATTAACAAAGCGGAAAACCGCGAAGAATAAGTAACACTCATGGGGGCATCAAGCAGGGCGTGGTAGACACATTTTTGGTGATTCTCGGAATTAACTGCAATATTTCTTACTACATGTATCTGCAAAATGCTTACCTTTAGTATATGGCTTAAATAGCGTATTTGATGCTCAAATGCCCAAAATCAATTAAAAAGAAGCTTAATGGCCTTCCCAACAGATAGTGCTGTATATCTATGTCCTACGCAGCATGCCATGTTGGTTCGCCATAATTCGCTTGGGCATCGCAACAGTCGCTTGATGCGTTTTATAGCTCGTACATTTTTTGTTAAACATCTTATTTCTAGTTGCCTTGAAAAAATCCATTACCTATTTTTTAGTATTCTCCTTCTCTAATGCTGTTTCAACTAGAGATTAAACAAAGTTCTTCCGGTTCGCTACCTACTGCGCAGCTCTACTGTGCAACCTCCATCGTATATATAGTCGAAGCAGAGCGACAGAGCTCACCTTTTCTTCTCTAGCTGCCACGCTGTTCACTTCGTTGGATCGCTGTGCTTACCTCCGCTTCCAGCACTAGCCTCCGCCTCGATGCCGCGAGTAAAGTGGATGCCCAGGGAAATCCCCCTTCCTCGCCTTTCTGCCTCCCCTGTTCCTCCGTCTCTCGAGAACGTGGAGGTTCTCGGACTTACCTCCAAAGAGGACTTTCTGGAGCCTCCGCCTCCGAACCCACTGCTGTCGGGATCTTTCCCTCCGCAGTGCAATGCCGCCGCCACTTCACCGGTTCCATGCGGTCAGCCGCCTCCACCGACAGATCTTCGGTCTCTCTCTTTAGAACTTGCCCGTACCAAAGGACGGTACGCGCGGGTCAAACTACTGCTTAAAGCATGGAGGGTTATGGCTACGTTAGCCTCCCCCGCTTGCCACGCACCCCGCCTCCGCTCACTGCCTTCCCTCGGGAAGGCCGTCTCTCTTGGCCTCTACCTACGGCGGTTCACGTCTTCATTGGGTCTGGGTGACGGGCGGATCAGTTCGGATTACCGACATGCCTCGCCTTCGTCCCCCTCTGCGCACTGCCTCTGCGCAGCCCTCTTGGGGTGGACCCTTTCACTACCTGCTATCGGCTTTCACCTCTCCTCCCTCCAGCATTGACTGCTGCTGTTTTCCTTGAAAGAGGTATGGTACCCTCCGCAACATCGCCATCTGCGTATTCTATTGCGCAGCCCTTCTTTCAACTTCTACTGGCTCCGGCGCTGCGTCCTTTCGGGATCATTTTCTCCTAGGGTAGTCACCACATGTACTCGTCCCTCCGCTCCTCTTCTTCTCAGGTTATCCTACCTTCCGTTGTTTTTCACAGCGGTTTTCTGGATATACCTTTCAGCTCCTGAACCTCCATTCCTCGAACGACCATTCCGCCGCCTGCATCGACCTCCTCCCATGGTGATGGTCTAATCTCTCTGCACCTCCGCCCAGCGGAAGACCGCCTCCCTCCGCTCCTCTTCAGGACGGTTGCTTTGGCCCCTTCGTTATTCTGCAACAGTTTTACGGCTGCGCTGACTGCTCCTTCAGTTGAGGATTAACTTTCTTCGCCCTCACAAGGGTTACCACCGTCATCCGGAAGGTTTTTCCGTCTACCGTCCCTCCGGCGCCACTACCACACGTCGTTCCGTCGCGTCTTGCCACCGCCTCTTTTGCCAACTTACCGCCTCCACACCTTACCTCTGGACAGGCGGTTGTCCATTCTGCCTCGCCTTCCGCTTCGAAGATTTAACTAAGCAATGACATCGTTCCGACTCAGCCACCACGGCGTCTTCTTTCCAACCTTCGCCTCTGGGGCTACCGTTGTACCTTCAAATCGATCAAAGTTCCCTCCACTCCGCGGTCGGACACTTCCCTCTACTACCTCTCTCTACAAGACTGTCCTCAGGTGAGGCATTACTGACTAACATTGAGCAAGTGCAGGCCCTGTACTTTTGACCTTCCGACGTTCCACAATGGTTTTATGGATACTTCTGTTTCGAGTGAACCTCTTCCGTCTCCCACTTTGGCCTCCTCCTCCGGAGGTGTTCCAAATTGTTTATTATCCTTCCGACTCAACCGCGTCTCCCTTCCGAACCTCCGCATCCTAGCATGCTTTCTTTGCCACCGTATGTCGTCATGACATAGATAAAAGCTGCCTTCATTCCTATCTATTCCCTACCACCCCTCCGCACCACCGTTCTTCCTGATCCCCAGCCCAAGACAGCCTGTGTCATCATGGCACTGCACGGATCAACACTGGTCAGCAACAATCGTTGTTCTGGGGTTTTCTCTACCCATAGCGCACTACTTCTATGCAGCCCTCTTGGATTAGGCTTTTCCACCATCGGTTGCCATCTGTTGTCTTCCCTTTCCACAGTATTACATGCTGCTGCTTCCTCAAACCCTCCGCGCTGTCACACAACTCCGGCGACACAGGCCGCTCGTCCTCTACCTGATGTGTGTTCTCTCTTCCTGCGTCCCTCCACCCTGCGGAAGGGGAGCAGGGATACCCGATTAAAACTCCATGCCATTATGTCACGCTCCTCCTCCCGGACCTCGGCCTGTGTCAAAGAGGGCAAGACTCGCCTCAACTTAGGCTTTGACCCACTGCGCTTCCTCTGCGCAGCCTCCTTCCTCAAAAAGTCCCTAAGTTTCCGTTCACTGGACAAGTCCTCATTCACCACCGTTTCTACGGAAGGATCCCATCGCTTCCGCTACACCTTACCTCTGTTAGACCAACATATTGGGACCTCCGTTTCCCCAGGACAGGATGACTCCTGTCTGCCCTATTATAAGTTTGCCACACCTTCGCTTCCATCGGCAGGTTTTCCACCCACCGCTCTATCTTTGGTGCCATTTACTCAAGCTCAAGTGGATGCACCCCGTCACTCTGCCTCTCTCCACCTCTGTTCCGCGGTTCATTGCACCTCCGCCTTCGACTACCGAGTCTGCCGCCTCCGTGCATCATATTCACGTTAACGTTGCGCCTACAAGGCCTTGTCATTCATCCTTTCTCGCATGGACTCCTCCGTCCTTTTGGGACAAGACTGTTCCCTTGGGCCTTCCGCCTCTGTCATCAGTCGATACACTTTCCCCGACTCCCACCTCAGACCTTTTTCTGCGTGATATGCTCAGTCGCTTTCCTACAGTCTTCAGGGTGAGATCCTACTACCGCTGCAATAACACGGTGCTTACCTCCGCCAACAGCTCTGCCTCCACACGCATCCCTTCTTCCCATGCATCTCGCAAGCTCTTGCTCGGCGGTCGAGCCACCTTCCCATGGGACAACCCTCCTTTTCGCAGCAGCCTCCGGTCTTCCAACAACCATGGGTCCCTCCATGTTAGCTTTTCCTTCAAGTGACAATCGGCCGTCCTCTCCGCAAGTGCAGGTCGTTCTACCTTTCGTCAACGTGATCTGAACATTGGTCTTGTCTCCATCGTATGGCTGCATCCGCTGCGTAACACCTTCCTTTTCCGCCGCCTTCTGCACGTCCTTCTCCTCGATCCCCTGCTCGGGACGACGGGGAGGGGAGGGGGGGCTTGCTCGCTCCGGACCTGCGGTACCACGTTCCTTGTCATATTACTCTTCCTACGTCCTCTTCCTTCCTCGCCGTTCGGCTGGCGAAACATCAGAAATAACCATTCATCCCCACAAGCTATCCTACGCTCCTACCTGTTTTACAAGGACTTCACATCCTCCGCCTAGGTTTGAGTACCACCTCCCAGGCGGACGTCCACATTGTAACCAACAGGCTGCACGAAGACCTCTGCATAGCCACCGACAGTACTACTAGCTGCTCATCTTCCTTGCTTCCCGGCCGTTTAACTACCTACCGTCGACCTCCATCTCCCTCCGCTTCGGGTGGTTGGTCGGCATCCTCCGCTTTAACATTTGCTGCCTCCTGCCTTCCTCCTCCGCTTCCTTACCTCCTTGTTTCAGGAGGGATTGAAAGGATCTACCATCTTGGTTTATTAGTTAGCCTTGAACGCCGTCTTTAAAGCAGCCGGAAATACCGACCTCCTCACGGATTATAAGATCTCATCTTTGATTCACTCGTTCCAACCTGATCGTCCTCGTGTCCCCAAGAAGTTTCCCGATTGGGACCTTTCCATTGTATCAACGGCTTTAATGGCCGCACCCTATGAGCCTTTAGCCTCCGCACGTATGAGCTATCTCACCAGGAAGACTGTGTTTCTCGTAGCCCGTGCAGCGTGCCTCCGCTGTAGCGAACTACAAGCCCTTTCCACCAGGGAACGGGACTGCCGTTTCCTACCGGACTTCAAGGGCGTTACCCTTACGCCTCGCTCCTCCTTTCGAGCAAAAAAGCCAAAAGCCCACCGACCGAACGCATCCCTTCATCGTCCTGTCTCTTTCCAGCATCTTGGGCGATGATCAAGTGAGAACTCCCTGTCCTGTACGAGCCATCCGCTTCTACTTAAAAGCATCCCATCCTATACGGAGGGACCGTACTCAACTTTTCCTTCCGATCAGCAGCAAGACTGGGGAAACCTCCGCTTGCATGATTGCCTCCTGGATCAAAACCGTGATCCTCCAGCCCTATGACGCTATTGATGTCAACTGTATCACGGAGAGTATTAAAGTCACAGCACATGCACTTCGTGCTATTTCTACCTCCTGAACTCACTTCAGCAATATCTCCATCACGGACATCATGGAATCTACCTCCTGGCGCCATCCTACCATCTTCACACCCCATTACCTCCGGGACATGTCTCACCATGCCGACGGCTTGTACCGCGTTGGGCCTTTCATAGCAGCCCACCGTGTACTTTAACCCCTGTGCACGCCGGAGTTCACTTTGTGTTCCAGGGGCCGGTCTCTACCTGAGGGGACTCCAATCAAATGGCACCCTCCGCCTTGACGAAATCAATGGGAATGCTAAAAAATAGGTAATGGATTTTTTCAAGGCGACTAGAAACGTCAAAATACCAGTGTTACCTGGTTAATTTTGGTTTCTATTGCCTATTGAAAAAATACATTACCTGGCTCCCACCCTCCTCCCCTCTCATTGCCATTTGGGCAGGGTAGAGGTGTCGAAAAGGTGAGCTCTGTCGCTCCGCTTCGACTATATATATGATGGAGGCTGCGCAGTAGGTAGCGAACCGGAAGAACTTTGTTTAATCTCTAGTTGAAACAGCATTAGAGAAGGAGAATGCCAAAAAATAGGTAATGTATTTTTTCAATAGGCAATCGAAACCAAAATTAACCAGGTAACACTGGTATTTTGACGTTTTTATAGCCTCTTTTTATATACATTATCCTTTTTATAGCAGTTCCCCCTTTTGACCATTATTTCCCCTAGAAGTTTGAGAGTTGTCTTCCCTGCCGGGCTCGTACTAGTACAGCGCATGTGCGAGCTTGGGCCAGCTCATATAAGCTCCAGCGCAGTGACCTGTCAGCATCATTTCTCCTAAGGCGCACGCGACGCGTGGTCGCCCTGAGCATCCCCGTTCCGCATCCACACGATTCCCGTTCCCGATCCGCATACCGTCGTTCCCGCGGATGGCACGTACCGCTCCTCCTTCTTTATCAACATCAATCAGTTCCCCGGTTCCCCTTCTAGGGGTGGCAAACCAGGGTACCGGAATCCATTTTAACCTCGATTCCTCCCTTCCTTCATCGCATACGGCCGTTCCGTCTCTTGCCGGTTCCTTGGATCTGCTGGTAGACTCAGAAGACCCGCCAGCCATTTCATCCACGGCCTGTTCCTCGTTGCCCATGCCAGGCACAGCAAATCCAGAGGCCACTTCTCATGAGCTTCTGAAGTCCTTGCCAACTCTAGGTACTATCGGTTCCTCCGACCACCGTACCACTATAACTGACACTCGGCCGCCTCCACATCTACCAACACTGGACTATGAGGCGGAGGCATGGGAGAACACTGACGGTTCCTGATTACCTTCTCACTCATCAAACCCTACAGTCGTCCATTGTCCTTATATCTCTCAAGCACCCGTTCGCCGTTCAGGTCGTGTTCCCATGACACAATCCTTCCTGTACCGCCAACCTCGCCAACCACCGTCAGCGGTGTTCCCTGCTCTTGTATGTCCCATTTTCCGTCTGAACATCACAGGGGAGCGTTCTGACGGTTTGGTTCAACCGCGATTCTGGTTCCGCCTTCTGGCTTTGCTTCTTCAGTAACGGAAAATCTCATTCAGGGACCTTCACCTACGCCAATTCTTCCTTCCCCGATTACTATCATTCCGTTAGGGACGTCTACCGTCTCCTCACGGATCCTTGTTACGCCGGAATCCCAGCGATCACCAGTACCATTCCCAACCTTCCACCGACCATTTTATATCCCAGATTTCCATACTCCCGTTCGCCTCAGGACTCCGATACTGGTCCTCCACTTCCAGTGGCGGTCTACAATAACCTCATCTGCAACGAAGATCTTCCGTATGATGTGCATTACACGGTCTTGGATACCACATCCTCAGACTTTTTGCCCCTGTCCCCTCGTTCTCCTCCAGTCCTGCGTTCCCTATCATGGGGACTCGGGCCTGTTCAGGCGCCAGGTTTCATGGGGACTCGGGCCACGATTCCCTCAAAAACAACTCCTCACCGGATAGCTCGACATATCTTGGTGTATTCACTACATGAACTCCCAACTTACAAACAAATCCGATCGTTGGCATGACACGGCTCGCTGACACAGCATCCAGCCGCACTTCATGCACGCTCACAACAACTCAGACTGTGTGGCGGCAAACTTGTGCCACTTACAACAAGAACAATAATACTGGGTCGCCTAAGATATAACAATCCCAGTAGCATCCCGAACTATCTCGATTCCGGGCATCACTCCTCTCACTACTAGCCACATCCCGTCTTCGACTATATTGATCTCTACTCTACCAACTATGGAGCCCCTACTACACCATCCTTCGTGCACAGATGCTGTTACTCCACCCGTCCATGTGTGTGTAGGTACAAGGATTTCCGTGGCTGGCAACGACCCAACGTCGTCCTCTTCCTTTGAGTTACTCTCCGCTACATTTACTAAACCCTCAGCTTCCTCTGAAATTATATCGTCTTCTTCTACAGATTCATTTCGGTCAGTCTGATCAGCCGTGTTGTCTAATGCTTCTTTAGGATCTCCATGCGGAGCCTCAAGGTCGAGGGTGATTAGTGAAGCCGAAGATGTCGAATCACTGCTTTGATTTTCCTCCTTGCCGCTGGTGTCGCCACCGCGCGCCGGAAAGTGCATAGCGAAACGAGCGTCGACATCTTCACGTAACTGCCTCACCGAAACTTTCGGTGCTTCACCTCCTTTCGTATTTTTTCCCTGGCTGCATCATGTCGTGTAGGAGTCTGTAAAGCTTCCATCTTCAAATACAATGGTTACAATTGTTTCTGTAATACAGCTTGCAATGATTCTATAAGGTTGATTGTACTTATGCTCTCCATTTCTGAAATATCAATCATATTTCCTCTAATCTCGAGCGACATGAAGTGAGCAGTGAAGTGCCGTCCTCTAGCGGCCGATTTTCGCAACTGTCTGAAGCGAGCGGTGCGATCACCCCCTCGGACTCAACAAACGAGCTTCTGAAATCCTCAATAACCGACTCAGAACTTGCGTGAGCACGTCTAAATGCTGATAGATTGGATGCTATGATGCTAAAATGTGAATTTACTGCACCAAAATCACCATGCTCCATGAGATTGTGTTTGAAATCGCGTAACTGCCGATTCTTGAAACGCTGTCGTTAGCACAACCTACGATCATCGACCAAAAATTTATTTTCTGCAAATGGGTTTGAGTGCCGCGAGTTGCCTTGACAACCGTTGCCAAGTGTCAACCCAGAGGGGAACCGACTTGACAACAGTGTTAAAGCAAGATTCCAACAACAAATTAACACATTGCACGCTTTCAAAATGGATAAACGCAAATGTCCAAGAATCATTTAACCTTCGTGAAGCTGTCCAGTTAAAGTAAGCCTTGCGGAAAATGCATGAATTTGAATTTTGAATTTGGTAATCTACTACGTTGGCAACCTGAAAACGCTTGTGGCTGTTTCGTGACACCAACGAGCAAAAAAAAATTCCTAATAGCAAATTCGTTCTCAATTTCCTTCTGCAAATGCCTTCACTAGCTTACCAAAAGAACAAGGTAAATATTCTCATTCAATATCGAATTTGTAATCGCTCACAAAAATTATGAAAACAATATTTCGGCACCTGCGGCGTGTCTGCCAAGCCGCCATGGCGCCGATCGTGAATTCTACTCAACGCTACGTTACGACTTATTAAACCATGCTTGTAGGCTTTACGCTTTACGATCGTACTCATGAAAATTGCTAAAATCTTCTACACAGTTCGTAAAAGCCTTTGATCCTACTCTGATCACAATATTTAGCTTGCCAAACCTACTAAGTTCAACATACTTACTGCACTTGCGGCGTGTTCGCCAAGCCGCCATAGTGCACAAGACTTACATTTTTTTTCGTTTTGCCGTTATTGCAAAAAAATTTCTCCAAGTCTTGGTCTTTGTTCGGTCGCCAGAATTGTGACACCTCCCCTGTGCCCGGATCGGGAGGGTCACGAATTGAAGGTTGAGACGAGTCGATGCTGAAGTTTGAAGGTGATTTACTGAGATTAATGTACAGCTCATGAGAGATGCTGCTCCAGAATTCATTCCATAACGACTCTCTCTCTCCTCGTTGTCAAGGAAAGTAGCCTTAGGGGCTCTATGGAAATACGGGCTGGCAGCAGGTGCTCCAAGGAAGGCCAGGAAGTGTCGTGCAGGGCCGCCGAGAGGTTGGCCCGGGCCTGGGGACAGCATTTTTCCACCCGGGCCCCTTCCCTCCCCCCCTCCCCCGAAACGAATATTTCCTAAATATTTTGCTAAATTTATGACGTTTTTCCTAACATTTGTATCCTTGATATTTAGGAAATTTCCAAAAACATTTTATCTAAATTTTAAGAAAAAATTTTGCTGCATTTCGTACATTTTTTTTTTTGTAGAACTCGTGATTTGGCTGATGGTAATATATCTTACTACAGGACCCGTGATTGTTGCCGCCCACCTTAAAACAAATTCAACTTCGCTCTGCAAGTCTGCATCTACGAAATAAATGCGCCTTATACCAATCAATCAATCAGGGGGCCTCGTCGTTTTGTTTAAAGTTGTCCGCTCTTAGCTGAAACACTGGTTCGTTTTTTTTAGCTCAACAACGAAAGTCCAAAAGTCAAAATCTATAGCCTGCCTACAAAGCCCATTTAGGTGACCAGACTCAGTTTGCAAGGTAGCAATGAATCGCAACTTGCATCACAATTACAGTCAAGTTTGAAGCGAATGTTGCACGTGTTCCCAGTCGATTTTCACTTTACTTCCCTTACTTTTGCCGGACTGCGTATTATATTAGCAGATAAAGCGTTTTTACCAATGCTGCAATACATTCATCAACATTCAGAGGCTATTGTGAAAAGTTAAAAAAATTCTCAAAAAGCTTAAAGAGTAAGTTCAATGGGTTGGCAAGGATGTTGTAGAGTTCATTCAAAGCTGCGAAGTTTGTCAAAACATATCCTGCTGGACTCCTGAAGACAAGACTTAGTAATCTAACCAATATCCCTTGGAAGAGTTTCCGTAGATCTCATTGGACCTTTACCAGTAACCTGAAGGGGATTCAAATGGATACTCGTAGTCCTAAATAGCTCAGTCCCTGGGCAGAACTGTTGTTCACAGGATGACCAAAGCGAAACAAGTTGCCGAGTGTGTATACGATGTTGTCCTTACACCAAACTCGTAGAATTTGTACAGTATCCATGGCCTGTATAGGTTTAAAACTTTAAATTTCAAAATTTAGTTTAAAAAAATCTTTTTATCTGACCCCTAATAAATACTGGTTCGAGTTCCATGTTATGCTACCAGTAGGGTTACTAATTCGTTGTTACCAGTGAGTTCCTGTTGTGTCCCGTTTCCTGGAATTGGTGTTCAAGTGTAGGTTGTATTGGCTTCCATATTTGTGCCAAAAAAGAAAGGTTTCCGGGAGCTTAACATCTTCATGGAATGGAGATCGCACTGTCTGCTGCACCTATACCGATCCCTTGTCTGCAAGCTTGATTATGCTTCCATGGTTTGTAGTTCAGCTAATGACTCGATCCTCCAGACGTTAGACCCTGTGCACCACTGTCGCTTAGCGACTGGGGCTTTTTGGACATCTTCGGTGGTCAGCCTCTGTTGAATCTGCGAAGCCACCTTTGACAATTCGCGGGCAGCAACGAGCCATTTAGTAGGCTGTAAAACTACATGCTGTGCAATGTAGTCCTGCTTGGCTTTTGGTTTTTGGACGAGACTTGCGGGTTGGCATACATGAGGTGGCAAGGGTGAATTCTGTGATAAGCTCCAGCAGTCTTGTCAGGAGGTGAACTTTGAAATGCCCCACAACTAGAGGCTAGGGGAACATGGCCCTTTGGCATGTTCCAAGTACTATTTTCACATTACGTCTGTCAGACCTTCCGAAAAGTTACACTCCACTTGCAGGAGTTGCAGCAGCTGTGTTATCAGTACATCAGATTCAAAGGCTTTTCATTGATTGGTTGAAGGAGTGGCTTGTGTTTTTCTGCATGACGGAATGACGGTTTCCCCATCGCCTCCCATCAGCTCTGTATTTTTGGCGCTCAGTCTGGCTGGGGAATGGATCCTTGACCTTCGGGGCATGCATTTTATCATTTTTTAGTGATTCCATGAATGCCCTGGTACCCTCAGCACCACACAACTCACGGAACCCTTTGACTCAGCAAATCCAGTCTCTGTTTTCCTGCTTGCCTGGCCAACAGAAGGCACAATTTCTGCTGGATCCAGAGCTTAGGTATGAGCACGCTGATGTGGCAGCAAAAGGGGCCATTTCTGGTCCTCGAAAGGGATCTCGGTATTGTTCCCTCGGACAACCTTTACAACTGTACATCTAAGGTTGAATGCTGCTTGGCAAGCCTTGTGGGACAAACAAGACGAGAAAGTTGCAGGCTATTAAAGGCACTCTCCAGGCACGTCACTCGGCTATTTAATGCTGGTGCTAAGAAGCGGTGGTGTTGGCCCACTTATGTATTGGTCACACCAACCTCGCACATTGCTTCCTTTTTTAGGGAGATATCCCTCCTGAATGCCACTTACAGCCTATCATATTCTTGTAGATTGCCAACATCTTAATGTATTCGTTGCAGTTTTCATTTTCCTCGCATCAATTAGGTGACGAATCTGTCGTCCTGTCCAGAGTTTTTACTTTTCTGCATGAGGTAGATATACGATACGATATAGATTTGGGGCTTGTTAAACATTTCTGTAATGTGTTGTGCCGTGGCAACCAGGTTGACCAGCTGATGACCTTGCTGTCTACCTGCCAGAAAGCTTCAAACCCCTTTCCCTAATTTTGTAGGTGTGGGCTCAGGGCCTAAAATTCCCTTAATTTGGTTCTGAGCATTGGTGATGGCCCGGGCTCCGGGCCTGGGGTAAACAGCCCCACTTGCTCCACCCTCTTGGTGGCGCTACCAGTTGCTGACCTGTCGCTCCCTCCTCGTTCGAATTTTTCCGCGTTCAAGCAACCGTCACTTCATCATCATGGCCGATTCTTCATCGTCCGAAGACCCGATTCCCGACCAACAGCAGCATCCCGATCAACAACAACAATCACTTCCAAACGTTCCATCACCTTCACCCTGTCATTGCTTAGGGTTCACAGGGAAGAATACACACTTCGATCCCCACCTGAGCTGTCAAAACCACAGGTCCTGCGACGGCATCACTAAGTGATGCCGAATGTGTATCTCCATTTCACCTACAAAGTGGATTCTCATACGGAAGTGCCAACGCCTTTGAAAACAGTGAGCGAATCGTGCACGCCGCCAACGAGCCAGTGCCTCTACACAAGCGGATTCACCAAATCTACCTTCACCAAAGACGGTCACACCAAAGAAGAATGCTTCAAAACGAGTTGCGCCAACACTCGATCCTCCTCATCGTTCCCCCAAGAATCCACGATTACCGACAACGGATGCTGTCCCACCCATAGCCGGCATATCACGCCTCAAAATTTCGAAATCGAGCATTCCCACAGCGAAGTCTGTCCTTATTAAATCTGCCCGGATTCCCCTCGCACCACCCGTGTGTTGTGCTACATCAGACACAACTCAAAAAAAGAGGAAGATGACTTCCCCACCAGATTCCACCACCAGCAAGAAGCGTCAACCGGACAGACTAGCTCACCGATTCCGCCTCCACCTCCCGACGTAGTTTCGCAAGTGCCCGGTTCCCCTTCTGGACTAGCACCGTACCGGCGGCATCTATCCTACGAGAGGCTCTCATACACAGTATTCACCTATCCGGTAGGTTGGCTGAGAATTTGGACTTCAATATAAACTTTGTCCTCACTTTCACTGAACATTTGCCACGAAATTTGCTTCCTTACGTTCCGCACTCACTGAACTTCCTGCCTTGAGTGAAGCAGCCGCGTCTGCCGATACTCTACGAGCAGAAAACTCCATGCTGTGCCCCTCCAACGAAGCTTTTGCCAACGAGTCAGAAGTCGTAAACCGCCTTTACTATTCTATGAGACTCAATTATGCTCTTTTGCGGTCTCACCACGCTTGGGTCTCTCCGATACCATCATCGCCACCTTGGCGAGCACGCTCATGCGCCGTCTCCACAATGCCCCTTCAGCAACAGTTACTCGTAAACCTGCACGACAACCCCTTGCCACGCCACAGCCTTCTCCATCCGTTCATGAACTTCATCAGGCCGCGCCATCACCTTTGCCTTCCCCATTGAACGACCCATCGTCAACAGCACATTTTTTCACCCCATCAGGCGATCCTCCCAATTCCGCTACCATAGAAACTATTACCGGTACGACCGCCGTCACCGATCCTCCCAATCCAACCGAACTAGCCAGTTCTTGTCTTGCTCCTGCCACAGACGTTCCTCTTGATCAACTTGGCGCAGATGATTCCTTTTCCGTCCAGGTCTCCGTTAGGACCAATCCTCTCGATCCTACCAGTACGTTACCAAACACTGTCGATTCCACACTTTCCCCAGTCACTGCCACGGATTACACCATCCAGACTGACAAACCCCTCAATCCACCTGCCCGATCCTCCGTCTCAATTTGGCGCGAGACAGCAGAATCACCTCTCCTCTCTCATATAACGAACTACTCCGTATAGTAGTTGATAATGCGCCAACCTTCGTACCAGTATTTCACGGGTCAACCCACACGAACCAACAGCTTCTGGAGATCTGCCTTGCTCCCCATGTCGCGCTAAGGCAAAAGGGGTAGCCCTGGGATTCAGACTTATCCAATAACCTAACCACGATCCAACACTTAACCTTCATATGCATTCGGCTTGCATCTTTCGTTATTCCTACATTTTATGGTATTGAACATTTAATCCATCAACGATTGCCAAACAGAAAACACAACAAGTAATGACAGAAGACTTCATCTTTCATCCACGTTCCTGCTTCTCCCTTTTGTGACTAGAAGCCTCTACAACCATCTTCATCATCCTTCCAAAAGAACTACACAATGATCCATTCCCGGCCAAAAAATACCCACTCCCTGCCCTGCATCTTCAATTCATCTTTCTTCCCCACAAGGTAAGATGTTTCAGAAGTGATAACCTGATCACGTACTTTGTACCTCTACGGTGTTAAGACCCCTGCATGCGGTATACAAAAACAAAAAATAAATATATATATATGTGTGTGTGTGTGTGTTTGCCCCTCCACACGGTTATATTAGAGCAACCCGCATTTCCCAACCTCACCTGCGATTACCGGGACGATTCCTCTTTTGAGTTTCGCCGTTCCGCTTCCGCATTCCGTTTACGGTGAAATTGGTTAAGGGATCAAGTGTGTCTTCACCAGGAAAAATGTTTTTTCTTGGAGCACCGGCTCGTACAGCGGGTGACTTGAACCTAGCCCTGCTCCAGGTGACAAAGTCTGCTATAAAAAAAGGTAATCAATATTTTCGTCGGCTATAAAAAGACTAAAATTGCAGGGCCCGAACCTCCTTAATTTTAGTTTTTATTGCCTATCCAAAAATACACATTACCTTAATTCCCGCCCAGCCTCCCCTCCAAGGACTAGGTTTTGGAAGTGGAGAAATGATCCTGACAGGTTGCTGCGCTGGAGCTTATATAAGCTGGCCCAAGCCCGTGCATGCGCTGTACTAGTTCGAGCCCAGTAGGGAAGACAACTCTCATACTTTTAGGGGAAATAATGCTCAAAAGGGGGAAACTTCTATAAAAAAGGTATAGGCAATAAAAACTGAAATTAAGCAAATTAAGTCTTTTTTGCCCTTTAAATGGAAGATATCGTTAATAAGGTAGTTGTAGTCATCTGGCCATGTTAAAACTCCTGGTGGTTGCACCCAGTGTGCAGGAAATGTCAAAATTGTGATTTCCTCCATTACCCATGCAGATTTTGTATATAATAAGATTTACGTACTTGGAAAAAATCCGGTCAAACACAGGTGCGATGTAGTTAGTCTAATTCGTCTGAATTAAGGTTCAACCGAGTCCGGGTAAATACCCGACCCGGTACCGGGTAATGATATTTTTGACCCGGCTCGGACTCGGTAAAAATTCGACCGAGTACAAACAGGGTAATAATCTTGTTGAAAACATTATTTTTATTTTCATAGTTTCATTTATACCTTCTGGGTCCCCCTACAACTACTTACACGCAATAGATATTTATTAATGTGCACAGAAAAAATCAGATAAATTGCTTTAACAGTTTCGGAGAACCAATTTTTTTTTAATTACAGGCTGTAAACGAACTAAAATTGAAGAAAATCTCCGTGTTTAGAAAACCTGTCCGTAAGTCGGCGATAGTTATAGTTGTTCCCACCTGATAAGCGATAGTGTGAAGGTTTATAGGCTCCTTTTCCATGTTAGTTGTACATCGCAGCAGCTGTTTTAAATTTTTTAATGTTGTGAAACATCATCTTTCTCGTGATTTTCAACAACGAACTGAACATAACCGCTCACGTGAAATCCGAAGCGCGCGCGCGCCATGGCGGCTATTGTAAAATCGCCCGTCAGCCAATGAGAGCGCGCCAAATCGGTCACGTGGTGCCAACTGGCCAATGAGGAAACGCGATCTTCCAATTGCTTTGGAAAGAAAGCTCGAGACCGCCAGAAACAGCCAATGGCCAATTGGCCAATGCGAAACGGGCATCGAGAAAATGTGTTGAGAGGCCCGGATAGAGATGAATTCCAGCTTTTCAATGAACCCAAGATGGCGGCGCCCAGTCAAATGGTTTGATCGTTACCGCTGTCGAAAATTACCAGTTTTTTGTTCTTGAACTTCGGCAATAGGAATGAACACCACATCTTTGCAGTTTTTAGTGAGACTGCATTTAACTAAATAGCTTTATAAAAGTATAGACATCGTTAACAACATTTTGTTTACAGAAATCGATGCACAACATATCAGGTAGCGAGTTTCAGTTTTTCTCATGTCGATATTTTGGCCGAAAATTGCATTTTTCGACACACATTTTCCCATAAAAGTTTCGACGTATATAGCCTATACGTCGTTACTCCACTTGGGCCAAATCGTTGCTTAAAGGATTAAAGCCAACAAAGGCCTATTGTGAGACAAAGTAACCAAAATGCATTTTATTTTTCATTTCAATTTATTATTTAAAAATTAAGAATTGGAACAAAGAATTGCTGGCCAATTTAATTTTTGACTTCACTTTATTTAATATCATAAAGTTTATAATTAAAAAATTTGGAAGAAAGAATTACTAGTATTTTACAGTATTTTACAATTGGTTTCATCCTTTTTTTTTTGCTTTCGTTCATTGTTATACTTTGCGCAATACAAAACTGGACGAAATGAAAATGACTGACAGCAAAAAAAAAAAAAGAAACCAAAGTAAAAAAAAAGCTGCATATTAAACATAAAGCAAAAATTGAAAATTTACTACCCGGTTTTACTACTCGGTCTCGGCTCGGTAGGTATTCATAATTACTCGGACTCGGCTCGGACTCGGTTTTTTGTTACCCGGTCGATCCCTAGTATGAATATACCTCAATGTCAAAACAAAAAGATATATGCTATATACTGAAGGGTGAGTATTTTAGGGTAGTAAAAATGGGGTTTTACCCCTAAAAATTAGTTTTTACTTATCCTAAAATACTTACCTGTATTTTCTACTTTCCATGTTTGGAAATGCGTTCCGTCCCAAACTTAATGCACTGTAGGTTCATGCCCCCAGAGCTCTCTGGAACCCATAGCCCCAATAGGCCAAGCTCTGTTCTCCCGCATCACAGTTTGTCTCTTCGTCCCTCAGTTCGTCCCTCTCGACGCGGGAGGTGGGAGGGTTCCTACAGGTAAGTATTTTAGGGGTAAAAACCCCGTTTTTATTCATCTCCTAAAATACTTACCTGTATTTTCTTCAAACTTTGTCACCCCCTACGGGGGTGTCGAACCCGCGATTTGCATGAACCTAAGTCCCCCTAACGCTCCGCACTGCGGATGTCCGATGAACAAGAGTAACTCGGTTACCGTTAATTCTTCCGCACTACATAACCTGCTGCTACAAACGGTTGGTTCCCACTTGAGCGTCCAGGTGTCTCCACTTCCCTCAAACAATGCGAGATAAAAGCAGTTTTGCTCTTCCATCTGCCTGCCTCTAGTACTTCTTCTAACGAAGTTCCCATAGTGTATGCCCACGATGTTGCCATGTGGGGATTTACTTTTTCACCCAAGCTGCATCCATCTTCGCCAGCATACACTTCCGTGATTTCTTTTGGCCCTGGGGATACTGCTTCGTTTGTTGACGACCCGTCCGGTGACAGTTTCAGAAACAGGAATTTATGTCCCTGGGTTCCCTTCTTGTCTCCATCTGTACATTTCACAACATCCTTGGATGCTGTCAGATAGTGTTTAAGAGCCCTTACCGGGCATTGAACCCTTTCCACACATTTCTTAACAAGAACATTGGTCAACGCCTCCACAACCAGTGGAGTTGGTTTCTCTTCCAGCTTGAGCGTTTTGGCCCTGAAACCTGGCGGTTGCAGGAAAGACACTTAAGACCAATTGGTCGTGTACTTCAGGTAATCTCTTCCCCTAGCTCGCGCTGCCAGTTCGCCCTGTCTGGCCACCGTTGCTAACGCTAGCAAAAACACAGTTTTCACTGTGACCCTTTCGAAAGGGGCTTTTGAGAGGGTTTCCCAATAAATGAAAGGACAGAGTTTATCGCTGCTCTGTAGTCTTTAATGGCTGCTGGGGAGAGGCTTTTGCTATAGCGTTCTTCCAAGAACCCACACACGTCCTGTGCCGTCGGGTCACAGGGGTCCACTCTGCTGGCGAGACACCACTCGAACCACCCTTTCCATTTGCCTTCATACACTCCCACAGTAGAGTTTCGCAGGCACTGAAACACAGAAGCTGTCACCTCCTTGGAGAATCCTCTCTTCCTTAGTTCATCCGTCAAAGTAACCACCCGTGAAGGTGTAGCACCTCCAGCTTTGGGTGGAACACCGATCCTTTTCCCCGCGTGAGGAGGGATTTCCACTTCGGGAGCTCCACAGGCGCTTCCCTGGCTGCCTCTTGTAGATCCACGAACTACAGTACCAATGGCCACCACGGTGCTACTATGATGAACATGCCCTGGGATCTCCTTATCTTGTTCAGTGTCTCCTATAAGAGTTTGAATGGGGCAAATAAATACGCACTCAGGTTCATCCAGTCTGCGCTGGGAGAGTCCGTCCCCATCGCTTCCTCATCCGGGAATGGGGAATAGTACAGGGGAACTGTGTGTTGTTCTTCATTGTGAACAAGTCCACATGTAGGTCCCCCATTTTTGAAACAGCAGTTGGCACACTCCTGGGTGGAGCCTCCAGTCTGTCGTCGGCGGCAAACCTCCCCTGGATAATTCGTCCGCTAGGACGTTGAGTCGACCGGCTACGTGGCGTGGCACCAATGTGTGGTTTTTTTCGAGACACAGTTCGAAAATGTGACTTACTTCCGCGTGCAACGAGGGGGAGCGTCCGCCCCCCTCTCTTTACATAGGCTACCACAGCTGTGTTGTCGCACAACATTGTCACCGTACAGTTCATCACTTTGCCTTCCCAGTGAACTAGAGCACGACGTATGGCCCTGAGTTCCAAAACGTTGATGCAGAGTTCTCTTCAGTTGGTCCCGTTCTCCAGCCGACTGTTCTGTTCCCAATGTCGCTCCTCATCCCGATAGGGACGCAACCGACATCAACAGCCAGTCCGACGCTGGTGGGTTGCCCGATACTCCTTGTATCAAGTGGTCCCTCACTGTCCACCAAGAGATCTCTTCCACTGGGGCGTGGAGAAGAGAAAGCCTGTCTTCCAAGAAATTTTTTGGTTTCTACTGTCTCTTTCTGAACCACTGTAGGGGGCGGGTCCTATACGCCCCCATCGGGATCAGTGTGACGCACGAGTCCATGTTCCAATAACCACAGACAGCTCCCTTGCCGTTGTTGACTGGCTGGACAACAGCATGTGCACGGCCGCCAGAATGTTGCTGACCCTTGCGTCCGACGGGCGAATCACAAAAGTTTCCAGGTTTGATTCTGGCTCCCAGGAATTCGAACACTCGTCTGGGTTCCAGTTGAGATTTCACCCAATTGACTCCTAGTAGACCCAACTCGTGTAACAGATCGGTGCACTTGGAGATGTTGTCCGAGAGGGTAACACTGTCCTGGTTCACGAACGGCCAGTCGTCCAGATAGGCGAACGCTCGAATCCCCCACTGGTGAAGTTTACCTATCACTGGCACAACACTATGGAGAAGACCCGTGGGGCCGTGCACAAGCCAAAGCGGAGAACTTTGAACTAATAACACACTCCTTGGCATAACAGTCTGAAGTAGTGTCTTACTGACTGATGCAGTGGGATAAGGAAGTACGCATCCTCCAGATCGATTGTCGCAGCGTAATCCCCCACTCAGCGACTCCCTGATGGACGCCAGAGTTTCCATCTTAAAGTGTTCGTTTGAGATGAACTAGTTGAAGTGAGTAGAGTTGAAAATCAAACGGGAGCCCCACTCTTCTTTGGGATCACATGTGCCGGACTGTAGAAGTCTAGCGTTCCCCTCCGGCAAATTTCTATCGCCCCCTTCCTTAGGAGCGAGTTCACTTCCTCCACAAACTCCCGTGACTCGGCTCGGGACTTTAGCCACTGTGGTGGTTCCAATGAAAGGGGTGGTAGCCGCGCGAACAACGGGGTATAGCTGTGTCTACCACGTCTAACATGAACTTGTCTTCTGTGACCAATCTCCACTTTCGCTGTTCTCTCCCTCCCACCTGGCCATGTCGGGGGGGGGGGAGTACTGTCGGTCCCTGTCAGTTTCGTAGGGGGGGGAAAGGGGGTTTCTACCCTGTCGATTTCTGGGGAAGGAGCCGCGTCTGCCTTGACCCCTGCCCGGATTCTGTAGTTGCCTGGGGAGGCCTGCCTGTCGTCCTTGTCCTCTGCCGGAACTCCCCACTGTGGATGATGTCCCGGCGCACCCTCAAAATGGCCGCTGTGCCAATAAACATCTCAAGCTACTGATGCCTCTCAGCCTTTGGATACTTGGGGTTGTGGCTTAACCTTATCCCTCACCTCCGGCGCAATCGTGAGCAACTGTCTATTGAAGAGATGGTCCGACTTGTGTATTCGCAACAATCACAAGTTCTTAAAAGTGTCCTTGCACATCCCTAACCTCGCACCGTTAAGTTCCACATCACGGCGGTAGATAACGGAGTTGAACAGAGAGCGGGTGCCCTAGTTGATAAGATCCACGTGAAATTTTGAAGCCCTCCGCATAAGTTTCACTGTATCTTCTATATCCTTAATGTCCCAAATTTCAGGCGGTGCAGCAAGGAGGGATCGTAGTTACGCATTAGCCGCAGTGTAGACCAAATCGGCCGTACAGGTGGCCCTCAGACCTGCTCGAACCACCTTCTCCGCATACTCCTCAACTCCTCCGCAATTTGTGCTTCTCACACGTTCACAACAACTTCACAGAGCTCGGATAAAAGGCCGAAGTTGACCTTGACATTTGGTGACATATGAACCACCATAGGTAAAGTTGTTTACAGCCAAATCATTCGAACTTGTTGCGTAACAAGGAGGGAGTGAGATTTATTTTTTTGGTAAATGAATCCTAGCCTGAGTGACACTATGGCGGCAATTTCCAAATGTGGGAGATCGGGCTGCAGCAAAACTGTTAGAAACGGGATCACATGTGACATTTGTGCTATGTGGTACCATGTTAGTTGTGCTGGTATTCACAAAGAAGTGTTTTCCTTTTTAAAATCATCTAGTTATTGCAAATGGAGATGCAATGACTGCGATTTTGCAGGCTTTGACGTATCAGACGAGAATACTGACACTAGAGGGAGCCACAGACTGGGCAGACGAGGCCTGAGCAACACACAAGGGCTCGACGATTCGGACGAAGATGTTGACACTAGAGGGAGCCACGGTATGGGTAGAGATCAGCGATTTTCTAGACTGACGAACAACACGCCGGGCCAGCTTAATGTTGAAAAAGCACCATGTTTGGCAAACACGGATGCGACAATATTCATTAATAA
>JAHWFP010108203.1:0-17818 GCA_023313725.1 Lithobius niger
CTAAACTGAATGCAATTAGTTTACGTTTTATTAAGTAATAACAAAACTTTTTTCTTTCTTTTAGGGGCAGATGATATTTTTTGGTTGGGTGGTATGGACAAACTGAAAAACGGCGATTGGACTTGGTTGGCGTCTCGTAATCCTTTAAAATTCACTGCCTGGTGCACCAGCGAGCCGAACAACTTCGAAAACAGAGAACGATGCCTCCATTACTGGGGAAACGGCCCTGGGGATGGAAAATGTTGGGGCGACAATTATTGTATTTCTCCAGAAGGTCATGATTATAGACCTTCCATTTATCCCCTTTGTGGAATTTACATGTAAGACCCTGGAAAAACAGAAGATTCACCAATCTTAGAAGCAAAGAGACGTTTTTATAAAGTTTTAAAATCTACTCAGTGTAAAATGATTAAAAAAATCAGTCACTTAGGTTTGTTTGCTGCATATTGATATTTGTATGTTGATGTATGAGGGATTTAGAAAAAATTACTGTAATGTCCAAAAGAAATGCTACAGAAATACACATATTGTTTTTTCAATATATTTCACTTTTACAAAGTGAGGGAAGGTAATTTAAGTTGAAACACAAAATGTGTGCATGGTTTTAGTTATGTTTAGTCCTCTGGACATGAATTTAGCAACAATTAAAACACCGAATCGATTTACAATTGCCAAATCTACAATTAAATAACTACTGAAGAGCTATCGTAAAAATTTCCAAATTGTACTAGTTATTTAGAGTATAAAAAAGAAGGACAATCAAATCGACCCTAAATGTAATTAGAGCTCCTTAGCTCCTGAGCTCCATAGCTCCTTATGCAGTGACACATTGGGTTTTCTTTGTGGTAACATCTCACCAAAACTGCTGAACAGAATTTGTTTAAATTTTGTATGCTGACCCATAGACAGTGACTGAGGTTGGCGCTAATGACCAAGTTGTCGACGCGCCATTAAGCCTCAACCCCCCCCCATAGACAGTGGCTTTTTTAAAATTCGAAAATCGGATAATTTTTTTGCCGGAAATTACAGAATATCAATCGGAAATTGATAGAAACTAATTGTTAGAAATCAATTGTAAAAAACCAAATCAGAAACATCGTTTTTGGTGTGTAATTGTAATAGCGTGTATGTGACATTGATTTATGAGTTGTACAAACAAGTAATGCAACAGTTTTGAGAATCAATGTTTCAAGTCCACGTGAAAAGAAAAATTGGACTTTGCTTTTTAGCCTATTTTAGGGAGCACTAAACCAAACTCAGACGACGTCAGACAACTAAACCAAACCCTACGACGTATTTGTAGCCTCGACAGCTATAAAACAACCTATTTACAGGTTATTGTTGCAAAACTAGGGTAATAACTATTAGTGCCACAACCATTATGGAGGGAGGGAGGGTGGCAGGAGGATGGAGGGAACCATGGTGAGAATGAAAAAGTAAGGAAAGGAGAGAGGAGATGAGTGGGGTGGGGAGGGGGGATAAGAGGGAGGATCAACAATGTATGTGTAACTGCCTCCTTCCCCACAGCTGCGGGAAACTTCCTTTCCCCTTCCTCAGACATAATCTTACGCTCCACTCCATAATGGATGCGGCACTAATAGTTATTACCCTAGTTTTGCAACAATAACCTGCAAATAGGTTGTTTTATAGCTATCGAGGCTACAAATATGTCGTAGGGCATAGTCTGAGCTTGGTTTAGTGCTCCCTAAAATAGGCTAAAAACCAAAGCTCTACAACAATTTATTTGGGGGGGGGGTCATTGCTGCAAAACTAGGGCAATAACTGGCTTCTAACCCTACTTTTTTTAACCAAGCTACATTTCAAACACTAATCCACAGTGTAGTTGTTACTGACATATAATATTATTGTTACTGACGTACTTCGTCATTGTTACCCTCACAAAAGCATTGTTGCTGGATTCGAATGGACTACTTCGGTCTACAAGGGAAATGAGGTATTTCCCTTTCATCCAACAAAGAGGAGATCTAATAGTTTCGTAAGAATAATGTCATAAGCATTTGAACTGTATAGGCGTTGCTTATTTCTCTATACTGGTGGTTGTTTCCCTGTCATGGTGTGCTGTTAATTTCTGCAAAACTAGATATTTTCGTTCGGTACCGTGAATAAAAAATATCATGTTTTTTTTAACGTCGACTTCACTGGGAACCGAAGGGCTAAAGGTATATGCAACAATTAATGCTCTGCTGCAGTAAGGTTCTTTGATGGTGGAAACCTTAAGAGTCCTCTTAGAGGTTTGGCCATTTTGGATGAGCAGAACTAGAGCTTAACCTTGTTACTTGAAAAAGTTAAACTGGTTGGTGGCAGAAACATGAGTAATGCGAACTACCAGCCTCTTTCAGCAGTTCTGGGATTTATTCTTGCTTGTCAGGGACATTATCAGGTGCTACCTACGATGATCGGATTTTGCCTGGTTGGAATTTCAGGATTTAACCTCACCTTACTACACTCCTGTCTGCTTCTAAAGTGACTAAAAGGTCCAAAATCGAGCAGGTCCATTTGTACGACCATACTTTTGTTTCAGAAGCCATAATGCACAGAAAAATTAAAGAAAAGAAATCATCTTAGCCTAATTGGCATAAGTGCTACTAGATTTTTAAATAATCACTAGTATGTCTGTTACTTTACTGTCATTTCATGTAAACTGTATACCTACACCTACTACTTTTAAACAACAGTTATATTTCCTACTTATACCTGCCAAGGTTAAACAATAGTTTCAACAATGGTCAACCAATGGTTAAACAATGTTTTCTAAAAATAATTAGACCTCCTACTTTTAAACAATGATTTGAACAACAGATATCACGAAAGTTGGACTAAGTAGTCGTGTTGAGTTCCATGGTTGGTTTGATGTGATTGGTAAGCATGACTAGTTTGCGGCAGTTCAATCTTTCAGATCGATCAGCAATTATTTGTTGAACATCAGGCTCACGGATGCTGGGTGTCTCGGAGCAAAAAAAGGGGGGGGGACTAGGGGGTTTCTCAAATATTTTTTCTTCGACTTGTACACCTAATAATGACTGATGTACTAAATTTCATGCTTTTAGCACAATATGCATGATTTTGTTGCTTAACAGCAGTACTAGTGAGGGCAAAGAGAACGAAAACAACGACAACAACAACAACAACAACAAGTGGTCATGCCTTGGTGGCCATACGGATTGGTTGTTGTAAATAATATTTTTAATGCAGTGAAGTAGTTATGACACGACCCAAACTACAATGTCAATTCTGGCGAATGTCAATTCTGGGGAAAACAACAGGGTTCTACAATTTACCTTTCTCCAACACGAATAACAACAGCAACAACTATATTGCAGTCACGTCAAAATAACATTTAAAAGGCCCTGGTTCTTGCTAATACCGGCACTTTAAGCTATAAAAATGGAAAATCGGTTCAGTGGTTCGATATGTAGGTGAAAGCCAATTTTCCCCCAACAAACAAGAAAAAGAACAAAACAACAACAACAACAATATTGTAGATTTTAAAATAGCATTCAAAGGCCATAGGCCATGTCCACACCTAGGTTTTAAGGCTAATCTTTTAAAATCGTTTCATTTGTTAGATCTCCAGGTGAGGTCAAAGAGTCCCAACAACAACAACAACAACAATCTGAACAACAAGAACAATAATAAACAATGGCATACTCTGGAACTCGAATGGTTTTGATTGTTATCATTAAAAATTTTAGTGCAGTGATATATTTACGACATGGCACCAGATACCTAATTAAGATGTTCTATGTCAATTCTGAGCAAAATTGTTAGATTTCAAAGCTTAATATTTAACATGAATTTCATTCTGAGACTTATATAAGGAACTCTATAGTAGTAGTTTATAATTGAATAGTTGCACAAATACGAGATTTGATTTTTTGTTAACTAATGTAAGCATTGTTTATGATGAAGTAGTGTTTTTGCTTTATTAGACGTAGCCTGTTCACACATAGACCAGTAGTGAAGGTCGTTATTGCAAAATGTAGGAAATAGCGCTTTTGTTTTTCAGCTAAATTTTTTTTCTGAGTTTAATGCTGAGACCGTGCCTAATTTTTCTGAATCTCCTTTCTTCCCAGGTCGTTTCTTTGCTTGAGCTTGTTTATTTTCTTTAAAATTGTCTCTTTTATTTGCGATTCACAACACTTAGGCTATTCAATATTTTCTAACTCCTTTTTTTGCGAAATCTAAAAGTGGTTGTACATTTACGTTTCTTTCACTTAAGGAATTTCGATCTTTTTGGAAATTAAAAGATTTGGTAAGAACATAATATTATTGGACATAAAGTGGTGCCCATCATTGACAGGTCATTTCCTAAAGTCAATTAAACCTATATGCTACGTAAAATCTTCTAATAGTATCTTATATCGTGTCCCATCTTTGAAAACTAAACTAGTTCTGTCCTCAACAAGTATGAGAATGTACTTCTTTCTTCTCGTATTATACTTTCGTTAGGTCTGAAGATATTGATCAATTTGCCTCCGTCACCAGTAATTCTTGAATTGTCTGCTCGTGTCATTTGATAAGAAACTTCGTAAGTTGGAGAATTTGACTGTCTTAGAAACTGTGGGATTTGCACTGACACCAGAGGAAAACTGATCGATAAGTCTGTCCTAGTCTGCATAACTGCCATAAAATTTGTTGATACGCCATTTCGATAGTTTAACATTAGCTTTGCTTGTTTAGCTTGTCGTTGACATTGGTAAGATTTTCGATGATAAATAAGGATTTGCTGACATTTTTATGTTGGATATCACAACTTTACAGCACACATTTTCTGTAATTTTCATCCCAAAGCCATCTAGTTCGGAATTAATTCTAGTTGTTGAAGCACGGTAGAATGTCGTTTTCTTTCAAAAACAGTAAAGCTAGACCATCTTCAACTTTCAGTTATTTCATCTAAAATGGAATCCACTATTCGTTGAATTAGCTTTAGAATTCAATCTTGACGAGTTGCGCGAATATTCTTGGTTTGAACATGAGTCATGGAAGAAGCCATTTTGAGTTGCAAATACAACGTTGATATGTAAAGTTTATCACACGTTTCATGAACGTTCATTTTGGCACCTCTTATTTTGTTTTGTCGCACACCTCTCATTTTGAATACATAATATACTGTTTTTTGAAGAATTGACACATAGTATTTACATAGAATTGTCGTACACAACTGAAACGCAATGCTGACATGTACGTGCTTTGAAATGTATAGTTAGGATTCTTATTTGACGCACAAATATTTTGACATACTTTATCCATAGTGTTTGGTAAATTTTTTTAACCTGATTTTCCTAGATTTTAAGATGCGTAACCTTAAAATTCGAACAAAACGGGTTACGCTGCCATCGAATTGGAACCACCGAGGGTCGACCCAACGATATTTTGTGCCAAATTCGATGCAAATGTTAGCACCAAAATTGTTGGAATAGCTCAGTAGGAGAGAAATGTAGACTTGTCAAAAAGATGCTCTAGGATATAGAGGTTTCGAGACAGCCTATCCCATTTGAATACCAAATAATGCGGTTTATTCCCTGAAGTTACCTTGTTAGACTGGAGCTCCGTTCCCAGGGTCTACACAAAGGATTTCTTTGCAACCCTGTGGCACCTGTGAGGCGGGTTGGGTGACTGACCCTAATTACTACTTAAAGCAGTTAGTAATTTAGTTATCTTTCTTACAGACTAACTTAAGACGACACCAGTTGGTAGAGCACTTATATTTACCACAGCAGCTACAACGGATTTTAGGTATGCTTGAATTTGAAGTTCGAAATAGGTCTTCAGTAATCCATACTAATCCTCAAATAGGTCAGGGAAGTTAAGCCTGAAGTAGTCCTAAAGAATGCCTGAATCTCCAGAGTACCTTCATACTGAAGGAGAGAGTCAGGAGTACATTATTCCAGCTTGGTAGCTGGTTACCAAGTGATTTAGTCGGCTTATGATTTATCATATCAAAAACCAAATCTGGTAAAAGGGGCCGCCAAGTTCCAAATGGTTCGACCCTTCAAAGGAGTGATATCAACACACCAAAACATTCGCCAAGTTAATCGGACCGCTTAATAACTCGAACGTTAAATGAAAACTAGAACATTGCTACTTTCGGTAGCAATACACAAGTTTTCATTTAACGTCCAAAGTTGTATTCGGTGCGATTAAGTTGGCGAATGTTGTGGTTTGTTGATATCACTCCTTTGAAGGGTTGAACCGTTCGGAACTTGGCGGCCCCTTTTACCAGATTTGGTTTTTGATACGATATCACTCCTTTTTTTAATTGTGTATTAGACTGAACTCCACTACCGTGCAGAATTGTAATAAAGTACCACGTCAACAATAAATTGGTTTTTCACACTTTGCTACTACCTTTTGCCTAGAGGCCGAACCATTCTCAACTTAGCCACCTCTTTATAAGATTTTGGTTTGGTTTTAATTTTGTTGTAATTTGTTTTATTTCGTTAGTTTTGGGTGTGTTGATATCACTCCTTTGAAGGGCCGAACCACTCTCAACTTGGTGGCCTCTTCACCAGTTTTTGGCTTAGTTTATTTTACTATGATTTTACAGTTGGTTTATTTTTCATGAATTGGACGCGAATAAAATTTCTTTGGCAACGTTGTTTAAATTTATCGTGATACACTAGTGTGTGTTTAGGCACGCACGCCAGTATACACGTTGTCATTGTCCGAACATTGGCCGTCCAATGAGCGACCATGCCGACAATACTAACAATGGTTATAACAATAATTTCATACTTACGCGCCATCCCACGCCATCTCTGTTACACCTCTAGGCTCCAAACCCTAAAAGGTACGCAGTTGTATCGTACTGCAGCCATTCGTTCAATTTCATAGTTGTTAGTCTTCCCGTTATCTCGGTATCGATGAATAATCACCCTACGGAAATTAACAAGGGGATGAGCAGACTAGAATTAGCTAGCTACACATTTGCAACGTTATTGAGGGTTAGATTTTGCATTGAAAGCAGCTTAGCTGGCTTTCCTGCACAAGTTAATTTTTGTCAGATGGGTCATTGCTCTTGATTTCAACTCAATTTAAACTTTTGTACCGCATTATTATTTTTCCCTAAGTACCTGAAATGTGCTCCACTCTGCTTCAGAATATTAGAAACTGACGCTACAATGGTTTTCAACCTCGACAATTGAATTGGCGTGATGTTTGTTGTGATGATTGTTGTGTAACTTGGCGCGACACACTAGCATGTGGCTAGATATACCTAAAATTCACACATGTGCACACTGCACAAATCCTAACTGTTGATTGGTCTAAGATTTTTTAGGTGTGTGTGCACAGAACTAAAACAACGCACATACTGGCGAACCTTTGAACCACAGGTAATAATTACGAAGACTTACTCAGACAACAATGCGAATCAGTAAAAGAAGGTTAAAAAGCAATAATGAATTACAACAAAATTAATGAATCACACAAGATTGGCTATAATGGCCAGGAATAATTTAACACATCCTTTGTTCTTAAAATTTGGAACTCCTTGAACCCACTCGAGAAAAGTCCCCCATTTTATGGCCTATAATGGTAGTGTTCTTTTTCCAGATGTTTAAGGAAATTCTAATTTTGATTAAAAGTAATACAAATTGTCAAAACTCTTGTCACACGAAACCAAGATCAGAGGGATCCAGGAAGTACGGCAGCTTCTCTACAAGCAGCATCAAAAAGATGGAAAAACTTGTACTATAATTCAAATCGTTCCAATTAGTAGATATGAACTTTGAACAAATTGTTTAGGCTGTTGTACAATTAGGGAGGTAATGGATGAAGTCGTGGTCACCCCACGAATTTTAATGATGACTTAATCACGACTTCAACTATTAGCTTCCTAGTTGGAAAGCTGCTAAAACATTTTCTCCAAACTGCAAATGGGAAAGATTTGGCACCACTAACAAGAAGCCCATTATACTATGAGCGATTCTAGATAAAGGACCATCTTTGATGCGTAAAGAAAATACTACTTAACTGTTTTTTTTAATCAATATTCGTCTAACTTCTAGCACAAACAATGGACGCTCATCACATGGTGAGAACTTTACGTAACAGTTTTTCTCATTTCTTGGGAGACATGTGTAGAATGGTTGCCATACTACTCTTATTACTTTATGTTGAATGTTGTGTTCACTCCGCATACTAAGAAATTTTTAAACTCCACATAAACCTGCTGTACAAAACCGTATTACCCCGAAAATAATTAGAGAATATGTTCGAGAATACATTGCAATCATGCAGAAATTGGGAAAAGCAGAATATTACATGCAATAGTTGCCCACGATGCTTTTTCACCCCTCCCCCATTCCTCGCAGCTCTATACAAATTTTGCAATACAAATAGCGACAAACGTCTTACTCCCTCACTACAACTCTTTATTTGCTGCAGTGAGGTCCCACGTGTCAGGGTTCCCATTGCTAGGAATGGCGTAAGTTTTTATTTCGCTTATCCTTTTAAATTTAACGGGTTACAAACTTTGTCTGTGCTATGCGCATCAACGACTGCTTCTTTGATTGTAATTACATGTTTTATGGATTTGTTTTGCAATGGAAAACGGAGTGTGTTGATCCTTGAAACGTTATGCTGTTGTTGTTTCAATGTGCTCTTATCGTGGGAACTCAGGAGTCATGGGACACATTTGAGTTACTTAAGAAGATTTGGGGTCGTCAGAATACTGTGTGGGAGATTTCACTGTGAAGAGTAGCTTTTAGGGATAATTCGGCTCAACACTCGACCAGAACAAGATCTGATTAGACGACTTTTTAGAACAATTCCTTCCTTGGAAAAACCTTTTCGTCGAAAATATTCGTCACTCACACGCCACGTGATTCTCTCACTAAAGGTGCATCTCTTTAACACTGATGCATGAACGATGCTGTTGTATTTAAGACCTTGTTGAGGTCTATTTTAGAATTTGTAATGAATATCTTTCAATTTCCTTTAACCGATTCAGTCATCACAGGTACGAAACGGACCTGCGGAACTTTCTTTTTCTGTGATTGTGATCTTGAAGCTAGTCAGTTGATGCCCAACTTTCGGCCACTACTTTTCATCTCACCATCACAAGCGCAGATCAAAGCTACCAAGCATCACGCCAATTAGTAAAGCTATTCAGTGAGGGAGCAGAAACAACACGTTCAGGCAGGCTGTTCCACAAGAGCACTACCCGCTCGAGGCAGTTGAGTCTAGAAGTCAGACCCTGTAGCTTGAGACTGTGACCACGACTGAAGAAGTTTCGGTAAAACATGGGGAAAGAGTCGAAGTCCAAGAGATTAGAAAATAGTTGATACATAACAATTAGGTCTCCCCTGTCGTACCTCTCACGAAGTATGGAGATCTTAAGCTGGAGAAGACGTTCACTATAAGGAAGGTCACAAATAGGGAAACACCACTTCGTCAGTTTCTCTAATAGTTTAAGAGTTTATCTAAGGAGGACGCATAACAGAGCCTAGTAATTTGGGAATAATAGTCAAAGGCAGGCATAGCAAATGTCTTGTACAACAGGCCAAACAGAGAAGCAGTAAGGTTAACAAAAATTTTAATACATAGTATGCAGTAAATAAAGTATTTCGAATGACAAAGTCGGCATGTATGTCGAACTTAAGTATGTCATCAACAATGATATGAGGAACCCTGGAAACATAGTAAACATGGTTAGGGTTGATATGTAGAGTTTGGAGAGCAAGAAAAAAGGTATCAAAAAGTACTTACTTCTTTACAAGAGGTTTTATAAGATAATTTTAACACCATGCACCACAAGTACAGTAATGTAGTTTTGACTTTAAAATTTGACCCATGGCACCGCAATGGGGAAAGTGACTCCTTGACTAATATCTTTAATATGGTATTAAAATAATATGCAATAGCCAAAAATCACTGCAATCTTTTTTTTTTACCAATTTCGAAAATGTGATTGAAAGGTGTTGGCAAGTGGTTTCTAATTTTTTTCTTAATGGAAAGAACTTTATTATATTAGGAGTTCATCACTTGGAATAATACTACCATAAAGTAATAAACGGTGTTAATTCATATAAATAAATCTTTACGTGCAGTTTCCTGTGCTGTGTAATACGCAGATATGACACCGTCTACACAAGAAAAACAATATTGCTAATTTGAAAATCTTCTTTTTAATCAGTAAAAACTCGATGTCGGTTTGTTTGATTGTTTGCTTGTTTAGATGTTTCTTCACTTCCGGAAGTAGGAAGGCAAAAAATGTGAGAAAGGTGGTGGAAGATAGTGAATTAATCCGGATGTCGTTTAGACGTATTTTCAAAGTTCTAGATACCAGTTTTTTCGTAGAAAAAAGCGAAAAACCACCTGTGGACCATTTAAATAAATGTGCTGCAGACATATGTGCTGCAGAAAAACATTATTACTCATTCAACGTTATTGAATTGACACTTAGAATATTACTCAGTTCTTTTTTGTTAACCCTTAAATTGGCTGAATAATTTCATAGTTCTAAAGAACCAAGTTATGTTTTGCAGCGTTCGTGGGGCTGCATGCAACTTTTTGTTGCTGCGAGTCTTTTTCTGAAGTCTGAAGAACACGGTAAGCAAGATGGTATTTGTTTTTAATGCTTTATTAGATTAGCTAAAATAATACATCAGTACTAAATAAGCAATTCTTTAGATATCTTTTACTTTAAAATTATACATTTCTTCCTGCCTAAATGTTTTATGCTGCACAAATTACTAATTGATTATCGCACAGGCGAAAATGAATTAGTTTGATCCTACGGAAAAATAATGCTGTTACAATACTGTGTCAAGAGACGAGAGCAGCTTACGTTACCCCAGCAAGAAGAAATCTACGAAGGAATCCGATTCTTTAATCTATTAAAGTTTATTATAGGCTAGCTGCTGGCAGGCAGCCATCAAGAAACCAGAAGATTTATTCCGTAAGTTGAAACGATCATCCATCACGATGAACAGTGGCTGTGGCTTATAGTTATACATAGCACAACGGAAACTACAGTTTTTTGGGGGTAAAGCATGTCGTGTCTTAAATGAATTTATTTCAACTTGGTGAGACTGACAATATGTTTTGACTTGGTTAAATCTTTAGCCAGCCTTTTTAATTTGACCCGCCAATGAATAGACTTTATGTTGCATTGCTGTATATCAACTGTTTTGTCATATTGGCCTCCGGTAAGTTGCATCAAAATATGGGAATCCTAGAATGAGTAATTATGGTTTCCAATAGGTTAATGGCGTTTTGTAATTTTCTTTGCATTGCTCTTTCGTTGGTTCATTCTTCACTGAACTGCTTCACTGGTCAAAACTGGATACAGATGCAGATTTTGTATCACTATAACATTTGAAATGTTGTTGGTTCACGTAATGGCTTTACGACTATTGTATTTACAAACGTGAAATGAAGAATATAATTTTGCCTATCATCACCGGTTTTTGATAACACGAGTTTCTTAAATCTTGCTTTTGAGGTTTACATGCATATTACATTTGGTGTGTGTCAAATGGTGCATTTTTAAACTTAACATGATTTCAGCCTTTTAGGGATTTTAATACAATGCCAGAGTCAGCATTGTGATTAATTGTATTTTGTTGCACTTTACTGGAAATAAATTAATATGTGCTTTTAGTGATGTTTTTAATTGAACAAATTCTGCTGTTTTTGAATCATAATTAATCAAATTAAGGGAAGAAGTTTAAAAAACGTTGGCCATAATAATAACAAACAGTTACATTGGTGGTCCAAAGGTTTCATAGTAAAATTCTAGTCAATTTAAAATAATCATTAAAAAAACAGAGTTGGGTTGCAATTTTAGTTCAGTACAATAAAACTTAATAAGTATTTTATAGATATGCTACATAACAAACCTTCAATGCTGTGATTTATGAAAAATGATGCTTCTTTGTGTTTCCTGTTGGTGACTGTGTGAAGTGAAAATGTGCTTCCATCGAAGGTTAATAAGTAATTGAAAAATATATCTACAATTTAATAAATAAAGACCTTGAATGATTTTTGATCAGGCTAATCAAACTAATCTTAGATACCAAATGAATGCTATTCTGTTCCTATATTTTATTAAATCGTTGTTTACCTTGTATAGTCATATCTCCATCCAGCAAACTGCATTGCTTTTACCCGAGAAGCAGCCAGTATAAAACATTAGACATCAACAAGGAATGCATTTTTCGTAATTTAGAAAGTAAATAGCACGACCAGTATAGCGACATTTTGTTAAAAACACTTGAAATCTTCAGTTTAGATTAAAGCAATGCAGAACACTAATTTACGTCTGTTAGCACTGTGAAAAACATAAATATTTAGGAATGTGAACGTAAGATACAAAACAGCCTATTGTATACAAACTGATTGGTTGACATTATAGACAAATGTTAGGTCAACTTCGAAAATAATTGCTATTGGCTTCTGCTTATGATGAGCTATAATATTTTTAACACCCAGTTAAAAAAATTCAATGCGTCATTTTGTGAACAATTGTAAAAATTCAGCTGTACTATCGTTTCAAATTGATAATACGAAAAAAATCCAACTTTAGCAGTTTGATACAGTCAATACCGCCTTGGAATGGGTGAAGAGAATGGTGTGATGGAACGGCTCGTTAGTATTTACTGAAGATTATCAATCAGCAGTAATGCTTTTAATTTGATGCTAAAGGATCGCTGAACTTCACATGCTTTCCTAAAAATATCTATTCCTTTTATATTCTTTGAAAAATCCCAGTGTCTCATGATAATGATATAAATAATTGACAAAGTGCACTGCTCGAGTCATTTGCAGAACAACAGCTAGAATTTTTCAGATTAGGATCAAATTTACACCATTAATGCAAACGAATCAGGCAGTTTATTCAACAACGTCAACTGCTGTCTCGGTTCCTACAGGCTGAAGTCATACCCTAACCATATACTTGAGAAATTTATTCATAAAGATAAGAGTAAAGGAATTACAAAAACAATTTGGCTCTTTATCACTATGATTGCTAATTTGCCCGACTTACACTGAATTGCTTGATTTTCTGATTAGCACATTTTGGGGGAAAAAATCGTACAAGTTTTTTAAATTTACGTAAATAACTTTTAGGTGATTTTCACATGATCGGCTGCATTGTCAGGCAGGAAGCTGCTTGTGTGCCTTATAGGGTTGTGTTGTATGTCTAATTACTTCAAAACCTAAACGAACTAAAATCCCAACATTTACCAAGTGTATTTAATCAACATTTTAGCACTCGGTGTGTCGTACGACTTGGAAAAGTACCTAATTTTCCCACAGTCGCTTATTGCCGACTTTATTATTATTGTTATGTAATACCCCAGAATGTAAGACTGAAGAAAAACAAATGATTTTTTTAATGCAATATTTTAACAGTGAACTATACGACATATAAGTATTAGGTTTGATTGGTGTTATTACATGTTTATTTTTAAAACTAATCTTAAAAAATGTCGGCTAATTTTGCTTCAAGTTCGATATCTAAACTCATTGTGGCTAGAGGTGGCAGGCGTCGAGTGAGTTCTGCCAACAACCAGAAGTAGTGCAACCACGAGTTATAATTGCCTAAACTCCCGAGACGCTGTTGGTTATTCTGCTTATAGGAACCACATATTATTCGAATAGTAATGACCTTCTTTAATTCAGAAGTTTGACAAAGCGACTGTGCGTGCAATAATGTTTACACAAAGACATAATTTTAACTGCTTGTTTGGTGAAAGGTTCTGTGCTCGTGTTTACTGATTGTAACTCGATTCAGAAGTTCCCCATAACTGTTCATCAACGAATAGCCCCTTCAGAAAACTTCCCATTTTTTTTTTGTAGGTAAAATTGTTTATAGGGGCTATTCGGCTTTGAGTTTCCGCGGTATGAATGGTGATAGGGTAATTCGGAATCGAGTAACAATATAGAAATAAAAATAGAGAACCTTTGTTGGCTAACTGGGTTATTCGTCGTTGTGCGATGACCGATGTTTTCGGAATCTTGAACAGTGATGCAGTGGTAAGACAATAATCGTGTAACTACAGGACGGAGAACCATATAGCCTTCATCAGTGATAAATAATCTTGTAAACAAACTAACAAGTGAACTAAAAAAAAGAAAAAATATGACTATGACGGATGCTTGCGTCATGACGGATGAATTGACATGTCGTGCAGTGATGCGGTAGGCTAAAACATTCAACGTTTAATTACATATATGAAAAATAAACATGAATTTGAAAGCTCTATATTTAAGAAATAAACAAAAAATTATTTTAAAAATATGCCAGACAGTAGTGTCAGCATGGCTGGCATTAGGCTTCTCTGGGAGGCAACCTTCAGTGGGTTGGGTGAGAGCCATCCACCAAATTAACAAAAAAGAAGAACAAAGAAATATTACTCATAAATTGTTTGGTTATCTTACTTATAAGTTTAAAATAGTATTAAAAACAGGCATTAATAAGCATAAAATTTGCTTGACGTGTCATTGCACTCTAGCTTGATTCCTAAATACCCCATCAGACAACAACAAAACTATTCATTCTACATTTTCCTGTTACATTTTAACAGAACTCACAATGGCTTTGCATGTTTCATTGTTCGGAATCCGTCCGTCCATCAACTTTAACCTATAACAACCACTTTAAACTATAACTTAAAACCTGGAGTGCACGATGCTAATTATTGCTGCGTTGCTAAATGGCCAGCAACAAAAGACTTCTGTAAACAATGCAACTTAATTTAGACCAATCACAATGTAATAATATTATTACCCAACGGAAAAGAATTATTTAAACGATGCATAAAACGCTGGCATAAACCGATAGACGAATAAAATTAAAGGATTACTGAAAATCTGATATGTATTCATAACACGCAAAAATACCCAGTTGATATCACTCACTCAATCAGGTTTTATTAGCCAGCCAAAAATAACTGATCGCACGGGTAGAGTATTTGATGTATTGTTCGCAACAAGGGGATGCAGGGGGGGACTTGTTTTACACCAGCCAGCGTGGCCGTGCTGTAAAGTCTGATGCACCGTTTCTAATATAGGGATGGGGGTTGTTTTATGGAATGGCCAGCAAAGCTATCATGGAAATCGGATGTACTGTTTGCAACATAGGGATTGGGGGGATTACGAAACAGCCAGTGTAGCTGGCCTGGAAATTCTAGTAAACATTATTCACTGACCAAAGTAAAAAATAATAGTACTGGTCCATAAAGGTTGATGGCTTTGCACGATACTGCTTAATATAATATAAAGATATAGTTGCATCCTGCTTCGACACATCTTAAAGTGTAATACAGATTGTCTATAAGTTCTCATCTCTGTTATTAACAACAATGAAAACCTTGAAAGACAAGGTTATTCATGCAGACTTAACCTACCTACTTCAATTCCACAGGGTCAACAGCATCTGCCACTTGAATTACATATCATTTTAAAGCTTTCTTCCATGTGCTTTTTAGGGTGCATAAAAATGATCAGGATAAACCATCAAAATATTTACAGGAGCGACACGAAAGGGAGTGTCCATGATCATATAACCACAGGTTCCATCATGGTGGCGACCCTATGCGATCAACATTTTTGAGTGACTGACCATACTATTTTTCGGATAACGCACGTTGAAAATACGCTGTATATAGATGCTGAAAATACCACTGGAGTAACGATTAATCCAGGCATGCAGCACCTACGCTTGCAACAACGTTCCCGAGTGTAGGGCGACGAAGCAGATTACTACTGCAAGCCAAGGCCGACTTGGGTGTAAATCGAGTGGTTCGCCTCACGACTCAACGTCAGTTCACGTTGAGAAAATTGGTGATTTTTAAAGCTGCTGTCCTGTATGTGAGACAATAGACCGACAGCTCCTCTCGTAGATGACCTTCTGACTAGAGATGGAATATGAAGCAATATTTAAATCGTGGATACTCCCACGACCTGTGGACGTTTACATACATTTATTTGCTCCTGGTATTTAAAATAATTAAACCATGAATTAATTGTGTTCTGTTAACTTAATTTAAGACGTAGAATTTCCAGGTACAGAACTAAACCAGAGAAGACTAAAAATGTTTGTCACTCGGTGTAATGAAGCAGAACGACAACTTGGTGAAAGCCTTCACCATGCTAGAAGGATGGGCCGCATTGGCAAATTGGATGAAATAATGCGAAATAGAAGAAATGCAGGATGGGCCACTGAAAAAAGAGGACGAACTGACGATGATGGTTAGTATAAAATATTTCGTTCCAAAGGGGTGTCACAATTTTTTGAACATATGTAATGATGACTGCGATGTGTTGCACAGTGATGTGGTAGGCTACGATAATTTAACGTTGAATTAACCGTATACACTTGTGATACATAAACTTGCTTTTTAAAGTTCTATATTTAACAAATAAACAAAAAAATATATAAAAAATTTACCAGACGGTAGTGTCAGCATGGCTAGCATTAGGCTTCTCTGGGAGGAAACCTTCATCAGGTAGGGTGAGAGATATCCACCAAATTATTGTAAAATGTTTCAGAATAACAAAGAAATATTACTCATAAATTGGTTTGGTTGTACTACTCATAAATATAATAAAAGTATTAAAAACAAGCATTAATAACCATAAAATTTGCTTGATGCTTCATTGCATGTAGCTTAATGCCGAAATAACCCTTCAGACAACAACAAAACAATTTCTTTGACAAACTTTCCTTGCAACATTGTTGGGTCTATTGTTGGCAGAACCAACAATGACGTTGTAGCACTGTTCATTGTTTGGAATCCACGACCAGAACCATATGCATGTGGTTTCTACACCTTGTAAGCACCGATTCTGACATCCCGTCCTTCCATACATGTAGCCAACAATGCAAACACGTTAAACCTGTGGTGTGCACGAGGCTAATCATTAATACGTTGCTGAGGGGCTGACAACAATAAGACCTCTGAAAACAATGAAACTTTCTTTAGACCAATCACACCAATCAAAGAAACATTATAAATACGTAACGTAAAAGAATTGTTTAAACGATGCATAAACCGCTGGCGTAAACCGCTGGACGATTAAAATTAAAGGATTAGTGAAAATCTGATAAGTGTTCAAAATGCGTAAAAATGCATATATGGGTTCGATCACTCAACCAGCATTTATTACGCAGCTAAACTTAATTGTTTTAACGATGCGTAAACTGCTGGAAGATTAAAGGTTAAGTGAAACTCGAAAACTCGGCTAAATATAAAAAATGTGGAAAAATACACGGATGGGTTCGCTCACTCAATCAGCATTCGTTACCCAGCAAAAGATAACTGAGTACATGCGTCGTGTTTTTAATGCACCGTTTGCAACATGCGAATTGGGAAGGGGTTGCTTTAGGAAACAGCAAGTGTGGCTGGGCTGGGCATTCTGTTGCACTGTTTGCAATATGGAGATAAGGTTGTTTTATGAAACAGCCAGCATGGCTGGGCTGGACATTCTGTTGCACAGTTTGCAATATGGAGATGGGGTTGTTTTATAAAACAGCAAGCGTGGCTGGGCTGGACATTCTGTTGCACTGTTTGCAATATGGAGATGGGGTTGTTTTATGAAACAGCAAGCGTGGCTGGGCTGGACATTCTGTTGCACTGTTTGCAATATGGAGATGGGGTTGTTTTTTATGAAACAGCAAGCGTGGCAGGGCTGGACATACTGTTGCATTGTTTGCAATATGGAGATAGGGTTGTTTTATGATACAGCAAGTGTGGCTGGGCTGGGCATTCTGTTGCACTGTTTGCAATATGGAGATAGGGTTGTTTTATGAAACAGCAAATGTGGCTGGGCTAGGCATTCTGTT
>JAHWFP010108204.1:0-17960 GCA_023313725.1 Lithobius niger
TTGTGTGAAAATTGTATTACACGAAAATGAAACTCACATATATCACACCAACCGATTTGCCAACTAAGCGACCGTCACACGAAAATCCGGACCTTTTAAAATTTCTTGATGAAGTAGAAATTGTACACTACTAAAAACTCATTTTGTGGTGCAAACAATTTTCGAGTTGGGCGCAGTAATCCATTTTCCATCCAAAACCAAAACTGGTATAAAAGAAGCCGCCAAGTTTCCGAAAAAGGGTCGGCCTTTGATGGTAATGATATCATTCAACTGGGGAAAGGTCGCCTAGGTTAATCACATTAGCCTAGTTAATCGCACCAACTAATAGTTCGAAAGCTATTTTACATTTAACGTCCAAATTATTATTCGGTGCGATTAAGTCGGCTAATAGGATTAACCTTGGCGGACTTTCCCCGGTTGAATACCGCAAGGGCGTCGATTTTTCTAAACTTGTGGGGGGGACGAAAGCCGAGAAGCAGCCATAATTTTGTATTTTAAGGTTGGTGAATTTTAAAAATGTGGAGGAGGTCGGGGTAATGTCTTACGGTAGTCTTTCAATGAATGCTATCACTACCTTCAAAGGCCGACCCTTTTGGGAAACTTGGTATTAATACGTAACAAGCGGAAGCCCGTGCTACGCACGGGTGATATTTGATGGACCGTTAAAAACACTGGGACGATTTCCTTCCTCATGTGTTTGTTACGGAATGCGTGTATCCCGTCTATGTGTTTTTGCGTACCCTGGCTACGCCAGGCCCTGGCTAAAGGGTGTTTTTCGTTTGCTTCACTCCCTCATTCAGCGTATCCCTTGTTCCGGAGTCTATACACTTACATTACATATGATTCTTTACTGCAAAAATGGTTGAAATACGCGTTTGTACATGTGAAATAAATAAATACGCATTTGTGCATGTGAAATAATACGCCTTTGTACACCGGAAATGAATAAATAGGCATTGGCGACATTGTAAGGGAGGATTAAAGAAACGAAGCTTCAACAATCAGCAAGAGGGCGAGTGGGCTCATTCTTCCCACGGTAGCAAAGAAAAAGGGCGAGCGACCGACAATGAAAACGGATATGTGCTCTATCAATTACTTGCGGCCGTCTTGTGGCGGCCGTTTCGTGGCCGTCTCGTTGCCGTCCATCCTACGCGACAACTCGATAGCAAGAGGGCGAGCGGGCTCATCCAACAATGAAAACGGATATGTGCTCTATCAATTACTTGCGGCCGTCTTGTGGCCGTCTCGTTGCCGTCCATCGTACGCGACAACTCGATTTTATTAATAAAGATACTTTTAATACTTCTATTTATAACCTGCTGTTTCTATCAATCTTAATTTGAAAACGAAATCATTTCTTAATTATTTTGGGGGGGAGGTTGGGGGGAGGGAAGAAGCTTTATTGTTGTTTTTTTTCTTTGCCACTTCTCCTCCTCCACCCCCCCCCCCTCCCCATCTATGTTAAAAAATGCCCCGGAATGCACACAATTTTTTTTCTTCATTGTTCTCATCCAAGCGTGTACATGTTCTTGAGTTTACATTCATTTCAATAGGCGCGGCATCCTGGATTTACACACGGACAACATCCGGGAGGGAAAGCTATTAAGGATCGTGTATTTAAACACCTTTTCGTAACGGCGTGTTAACAGAGGCAATTAACAGAGATGAAATAATGAACGGGTACTAATGGCTTGTTTACTTGTTCCACGCCCGTTTGCGCGTCTTTTGTTTGAACGAATATGGCAGAGGGCGCTGGCGGGTAAAGGTTGTTGAGGAATGGATGTGTGTTGGTGTGGGATAATCATTCTTCGCCAGTTGCAGCGGTCGAGAAACCCAGTGTTTGTGTGCTGAAAAATTGCTGGCACCGAACCGTAGGCGAGGGTCGGCAGACAGGGAAACCAGTCATTGTGACGGCCAATCGAAACGAAGCAAATTAACGCCACGTGACACGTGGTGACATCTCGCGTCGACACCGAACAACACCAATGTGTAAAGCCAGGAAGTAGCCTACCAAGGCAGCCTACGAGGCGGCGCCACAAGCGAATCCTGTTTAAATGTGTTCCATTTAATATTATCCAGGATCTATTCTTATTCATTTTAATTATAGCAAATCTGTCAAAAGTACTTCGGTGCCAAAGCTGTCAGCATCGAAGTCTTCACGCGGGCGTGTGGTGAGTGTGCGTAGTTGGAGGCAACATCTAACGAGAACGCCAAACACTAAACGCGCCAATGCAAGGCCAGCAGAGGTAAAGCTTGTTGTGCGCCTCCGCCGGCGAATGTGCCGCGTTGGATCAAACTGACCATTATTTTATGTGTCCTGGTAGCCGAAATATTAACTTCACACGGTTTCAACCAAACGTGCTGATAATAACAACCACTCTTTAATAACAATCAATCCAAAGGCAGATAATAAAGCGAAAGGGCTAACGTGTTCATTCTTGGACGGTAGCAATGAAAAAAGGCAAGCGGACGACAGTGTGAAGGGAAATGTCAAGTACGTAGTAACAATCAGTGACAAACTAAATATTAAGACATGTGTTGTTGACAAAAACCTCTTGGCCATCAAAGTGTGGGCTCCAACAGAAGCAAATGTCAATGAGTCAACCAAAGGGGCATGGCTTCGTACTAGACCATCGTACGTTACCCCGGAAACAGCAAGTGTCCTGAAAAAACGCTCCCGTCGTCACATCTGTTGCATTTTCTACTAAAGTACGAATTTTGTCTGGTCATAAATCGATACCGCAATACTAAACGCGTTGAACTTTGTGCATCAACCACTAGACGACCATATATCCCTTCGCTTTGTTGCTATGTTACTAATCAGTCGAAGAAGAATGCTTAGTAACTGGCAAGACCAGTGCAGCGACTTTATTGTGTGCGCGGCGTATCTTGAGTCCTTCTGGTATTTTATGAGCGGCTACGTCTTCCTGGAGGGCACGGCTTTAATCGACGGCCGTCACTGTTTTTGTAACCGTCTTGGATATCAACAAGGCACTCTGCTGCCAAAAACGTACAATTGATTATCTGTGTTCTTTCTGGGGTGAACTCAAGATGGGATGCGGACACTATAGCATTAACTCAGTAAAAAAGCTGGTAAGCGTGAAAAGTTACGTTAAGGTAGCGTTACGTAAATACACCTATACTTGCCATGTGTGGCGATTGTATCCTAGCGTTCGCTGGTACCACACCTGAACATGGGTGATCTCGTGGAATCCCGTAGTAATATCGGGTAAATGAGAAAGCCGACGTGCCTTGCTCTGGTAATTCAACAATTGCAACCAAAGCCTTCTTTCTAACGTAGAATGCCATATTAGGCAAAAAAAAAATAATAATAATAATTAACTCTAGCCATCGGAAGTGCCTAACCGGATATAATCAGAAGCGTTTTAAAAGAATTAGGAGTATATAAGCTAGTTTTAGGGCTCGACTGATTGTATAGCGTCCACCTTAGCCAATATTATTACAAGATGCATGGTTCACCTCACAATGAATTTTTAAAAAGCCGGTGTTCCACGTAATGACTGCTCAGTTATCAAATGTGTCACTGCAGAGATCTAGAAAGTCCCTGATCGTGGATCGAGTTTAAAGTTACGGATCGAAGTTTTAGGTTATGGATCAGGATGGCCATATATTAAAATGAACAGATCATGTGAGTTCGTCCATTGCTGTCCGTAGACTCCAGTATCTCATAATGTTGCGATTAATTTGTTCTTGGTAGCTTTACACTAGTAGGGTTCGCACTAGACCACACATACAAAATTCAAGGACTTTCAAAAACCAATATAACTTTTTCAAGGACTTTTATTAACAAACTTGCCATCAACATCTCACTCCACACTAAAATTTGCATGTTGTAATGGTGAGCGTGAAGGGGGGAAAAAAGCAGGGGAAAAATGCCGTGAAGAAAAAGACGTGGGGAAATAAAATGCTGCGGAAAAAAGCCAGAAGGAAAAAGTGGTTTTGTGTGTTTTTCTTTGTTGTTGTTGTAGATAAGCTTAGGGCAGTTGCCTTGGCTCGAATTTCACCAGGGAGGGTAAGGAGTTTCACCACCAGAACAAGTTTTTTCTTCGGTTGTTTCCATCGCTTTCTTACAGCAGACCCCCTCCCCCTAGATTTGTTTTAATAGCCTAGTAAAGAACTGATGAAAACGGGTGTAGCAACAAAATAAAAAAGATAACAGAACAACATTTTACAACAGACATACAAGCAAGTAAAAAAAAAAAGTTGTAAGTTCGTCTCAAGCTAGGGCATGATTTAAAATTATAAAAATCCCAGATTTGAAATGCAGATTTCTTCCCTTATGCACCATTACTGTGTTGATAGTTATTACAATCTAGCGTGGTGAAAAATAAGTTGCTCAGATATTATGTCGTCGACAGCTCTCACTTTGATGTTTTCAAACCTCCTTGAATAAACTTTGGACTATTCAGATGAACAGATTGTGAAAGCTGGTGTTATTCGCGAATATTAACGACGAATATTGATCGCTGAACGCAAAGCACGAAGATTGATTGCCCCATTCGAAGTCCTTTTCTCTGGAACGCTTGTAACAGGGAATAACATTATAAATTAGCTGACGTTGTCATGACGACATCCAAGTCTATTGTTCCTGATATTGCACCTTTGCGCCGAGTTTCCTTTGTATACTCAGATGGACGGTTTATCAAGTTGTTGCGTAACGAGAAGCAATTTCAGCAATTTAGAAGGTTATTAAAGATAATGGAATTTTTAAATACGTCGTATTCATAGCCAATCTGCCCCCCGTCGACTTGAATCGAAATTTAATCGTGAAAGCGCTTTGGGAACACAAACTCGGAATTTCGCGGTAGCTTTGGAATCGCTAGAAAACGTAAGATTAGATGAATGGAGGCATCCGCATGTACAAAACTCTATGCAGTTGTCAAAATTAATTTAATTGTGGTTTTGAAGGTAGTACATGCCTCCATATTGGCTTTCCTCCATGACCTAGTTCAAACGCATCTAAATGTTGCAAGCGCTATAATTTCCTGTTTATTCACACGTACAAAACGGCTTTGCAACATTCACTCAAACGTATGTAAATGTTGCAAGAACTATTTACGCGCAGGATGCGTGAGAACAGGGAACGGGCATGTCATTTTAAATCGCGTAGCTCGTTTCTCTGTGACCTGACATAATATCAAAAAGATCTTTGTTTACAGGTTTTCTCTGTGCAGCAAATTGTCAGGTAACACCAAATTATCTCAGATTTTGTACCGACACCATTTTTAACCACGAAGTAGGGTTGGGTTTTTGCCGAAAGTGGCAAATCATAGATCTGGTTTTTTCCCCCGGCGGCTATTACCGACTAAAACTGGCAAAAACCAGTAAGCTGCTTCATACGCTTATTTTCACAGTAAAAGATATTCTTCTCACAATATCTATGTAAATTATCGACTGTCAGTTACATAAATTTGCAAAGATGTTGTGAGAAGAATATCTTTTACTGTGAAAATAAGAGCATGAAATGTGAAAGAAGTATTTTGGCCCTTGTGTATTTTCAAAGTAAACGACGTGACGTTTTCAAGGGGAGCTTTTATAATTTGCCAATATTTGAATATTGTAGGGCACACTTTTTTAAAAATTTGACTCCAAGTCGATTTTTTGATATTTTTGGCCAAAGTGGCAAAACATGGCAAAAACCAAGTTTGTGGACGGTAAAAACCGTGGTAAAAATGGCAAAAACCTGCCAATCCTGCCAAGAACAGGGTTCAGACAAAACCTGGAAAACCTGGAGAACCCGTATACCGATTTCGCATTGGTAAACTCAAGCGGCCAGGCCGGACTGGGGCGGGCCGGCCAGTGCCAACCCGGGCCAGTACTGGTACAACCGGCCCGCTTTCGCGTTGGTTAATTCTACGGCTCGCTGATCCCGATTTAAAGCAACGCCACGTGTCGGTTTGTGGCAGCTGACACTTTCCACTTTCTGCCGCTACACTGCAGCACCATTCATAAACCATTCTGATTTAAGCGGCGCCGGCCGGCTCCGTCCCTAATTTGATTTCTCGTTGTTTAATAAAGCGGTCTTGGCCGTGCCTGGCCCGGCCAGGCTCACACCATTGGTGTGAGCCGGGCCGGTTCTCGAAATACCAGCCCGGCCTAGGTCGGCCCGATTTCGCATTGGTTAATAAAACGGTGCCCAGCCCTCCTTGGCACGGCCAGGGCCAGCACTTGAATTTACCAATGCGAAATCGGTACTAGATCTCTCAGGGAAATTGAAAAAAAGACCCAAAATCTCAGGGAAATTTCAGGGAAAACAAGATTTTTTTTTTAAAACCAGGGAAACTTGAAAAATGCCTTTGTGTCCGATTTGTAAGTTCCATTGAATTAGCTGACCAGAAAAATAATCCTCAGCTAGTAGCAAATACTTACAATTTGCACTTTAATATTTTGAAATATTATAGATTTAACTTCAATAAACTAGATCTTAGGCTAATATCAATATTTGCGATGATAATGAGTTTAGTCCGTCTGGATTAGTCGCTGAACAGCTATTTTCTGGGATGTTGGATTATTTTCGTATAAATATTAATAAAACCATTAGCTATACAGCCTGTTTCCCTAACTAAACATCTTGGTAAACACCTGGAAATTGCCATTGGATGTACCTGGAAACCTGGAAATATTAGGGAAAATTGAGAATTTAAAAAACACCTGACACCTGAACCTTGACGAAGGAATGGGTCAAAATGCTTTCTTGACCTTGACGTCAGGTGCAAGGTCATTGGGGAAACTATGTAAGGTAATGCACAAGAGATCAAGCCAGGGGAACGACTACAGAGGTCGAATATCTGCCTGAATTTAGAATTTCTATGTCTGTGGCCTGTCTCTGTCTTTTTAGATACGATTTAACGTTCGTCATTTCGTTCTGATCTTGAAATCTGGTTGGAGGTAGGTCTGGAGAGACGAGTTCCGCACAACCTGCAACCCGGAACAAAGTTGAGGACCGATCGATACCGTTTCAAGGTAACCAACGAGAGTCCTGATCCAAAAGTTTCGACCTCGCAGAACGCAGCCAAATATTCACAGAGATGTCTGTCTGAAACATTTTAAAGAGGCATACCTTCCAAACAAGATTCCCATCTTTTTTTTCCGGCACTTGCCATCATAGGTATTTTTTACCTATCGTCAATCAATCTCTGGTTAAAAATCCATTTTAAGATGTGGCGTCTAGGAGATTTTCTGCTGAATGTTGGGGAGTATATTTCGAGCATCTCATGCATAATTGCAGTTTGGCGTGCTTAAAGTATTGGCCTACTTTCTTACGTTAGCCGTGACGTATCATCGTTTCCGGTTTATGATTACACAATTTTTGTGTTTACGCTGTCACGCGAGCTTTCGTCTCCTATTGGTGTTTTTTTTTATCCCACGTGCATCGCTGAGTCACGTAAAGAAGCGAACGGAAGTGACGTAGCATAACTGTGATAAGTTTCGCGATACGGTACAGAGAGCTGCGTCTGGTAGTTATAATGGCGGTAATAAAGACCATTTACGCAATATCGTAACATATAAGAATGGGTAAACAATGGTTTTATGATTCTTGCACATATTGCCCTCCTTTTGCGGCCATTGTACGAAAATCGGGAGTAACGTGTTCAACATTCGTTAAAGCATCGTTTAACTGCAAACTGTGGCATCAACTAGCATGGTTTTGCGGGCATTATGCTCCGTTTGTTGAGAGGCTATCATGATCCTTCAGTGAGTATGGGAACTATTCTGGCCAATTCTGGACAATCTTTCGGCCCCTACGATGATTGGAGGTTTCCAGGATCGAATACCCGGGTTGGCCCCTCCTTTTAGCAGATATTTCTTCTTCTCTAAAAAGTCTGGTAATGTTCAGAATTGAGCCGATTCAGCCACACGAGCATTAAATTGCTTCGGCTAACTTAAGGCGGCTCAGAAGAAATTAATTAAAAAAAAAACATTGACCCTCATGTCTGTGCATTAAATTGGTTGATTTTGACTGCCCCGTCACCGCATAAGGGAAATCGGCAAAGAAGAATTTCCCTCTTCAGCGAACAAGCACGAACGAAGTACCCTTGTGTTTTTCTATGATCAATGGGCATTATAACGGATAACAACCCAAAACCTCTGGACATTATAAAACAATGCCCGCGACTGCTGGTGCGCCCCTGTGACATTGTTTTATAATTCCCTATGTTTTCGGCCATTATCTTTAAAAAGAAGTAATGTAACTATGCGATGTTCAGTTTTTCGTATATTTGTCGTTTCTCCGCTTTTCGCCAAGATCATACGGGCAGGACCATATGACGTCACGTCTTTTAGATCCAACATGGCCGCCCTACAAAGGATTGGATGAATCGACACGACACTAGACCAACCAAAGAAAGCAACTCACGAAACGTAATCCTTACCACAACAAACGTGTGACAGTTGTTTGAGCGAATTAAAAGGACATTCCCTCTACCTTTTTTCGGCCATCCTGCACATATATAGCTTTTGCAACATTCACGTACGTTTGAGTGGCTGTAGCAGAACCGTCTCTTATGTCGGGAAAAAACAAAATAAAATAGTTTTCAACATTTATATACGTTTGATCTAATGTTGCAAAACTGAGTCATACTTGAAAGCCAACATGGAGGCAGGCGCACCTTTCATCTACCAAAGTTCAATCGACAAGCGGCTGAAAATACACAATGTTTGATCTATCGTGGCAACTGACCGACATCACTTCTCACCTGGCATTGTAAAAGTCCACGCATACAGAGCGCGACCGTGAAGTGATCCACCTTTAGCGGCAGTCCATATTCGCACGTTTTTTGTTTATTTAATTTGTGTTAGTAGTGTTCACTAAGCAAAACTATTTAAAGGTACATCCGGCCTGCCCTATAACATTCCGCCTACCTTATACAGCCACGCGCAGGCCGCCATCCACGCATGTTACTATTGCCAAGGTCAACTGAGATAGTAGCTGCGTTCCTCGCAGCGAAGAACGCAGCTACTGTCTCAGTTGGCATTGCGCCTAATAGATGAACCAGAATGAACCCATTAATTGTGTTCTAACAAATCGGAATGATGTTCATATTTTAAAATCACACTTTATAATTTTTTAGGTTAGTATTTTATAATTTTTCTTCCGCGATCTATTGGCGTAAAAATAATTTTAATTTTTACCGCATTGATCTTTTAGATTTTTGATCACTTAAACCATGCGCAATGGCTGTTTGCCGTGACGTCACCATGAGTTAGCCAATGACGAACGAGAACAATGGCTGTTTGGCCGTCTGCTTGGACTAGCCCAGTCACGTGATATGCACGTCATAGCAAACAGCCATGGCGCTTGGTATAATTATTAGCAAACGATTAAAAATTAGTACATGCACACACATACACAGTTGAAATGTCAAGGTTATTGTAAGCGCTCAAAGGATCATTTACGTGTAGGATACAGTAAATATAGTTCCCAATTATTCAAACAGAAAATCTCGTACACCCAACATTTTAAAACGGATTTTTAGCAAGGGATTGACTAACGGTATTGACAAGGGATTGACTAATAGAACTTTGGGGGCCGTACTTGATGTGGAGGATCGAGAAAAAAATGACGTTGGGAGGAATGTCCTTTTTAGAAGTGGAAGGTATAACCTGCTGAATTAGTATTTGCGTCTAGCACATTTATATGAGGTGTTCTAGCGTAAAGGCGATGCTCTGATGATGGGCTTGTTCACCGATTCGAAACCGGGTCATGTCATTTGAATGAAACTTACATGAGTAAAGACGGCGTATTGTACTACGTTATTCCTATTGAATGATTTTCGTTGACGGCGTATTTCTGAATTAGCGTTATATTTTTGTGTGATTTGTGTCTGTTTTTATTTTTTACGCAGATGTGTAATACGGTATATTTCTGAAACCCTTTCTGATGTTAACACAAACACGCGCTGGCTTCTACTTGTTATTTTTACGTTTTCGAGGGCCCCCCCCCCCCCCCAAAAAAAAAATATTTTTTTTTCTAAAACGTACGTGAACGGCGCTTCAGTGAGAGGCTTTGCATCGCGCAAATAAGCCATTGTTTTGATTTTCAGTGTTTGCCAGTTTACATCCGGGATACAACTTTGCTTGCCGCTTTTTAAAAACGAATCGTCGATTGTCAGGCGAAAATAAGATATTTGTTACCGAAGCAAAAAATTATTTTGAGAGTGGTAGTTGTTTCTCCTCCACCGCATCCGTCGGAAATGTGTTTACCACCCATTCCTCTATTTATCTGTTGCTGCGAAACAAACCATTTCCGGCGGTGTAATTTTAGCAGGATACCTGTCGTTTCCGGTTTCGTCGGCGCCGTTTGCGTGATGAAGTAATCAACAACAAATTAGTTATACCCAATCAGAGCCCCGCAGCTAGCGGAGGATGGAGAGGAAGAAACTTTTTACCGGTTTACATCATGTGTAATTGGCCGTATATTTGCATTTAATTACGCCATTTTTTTTTTGGGGGGGGGGGGGGGGGGTTCACTGAGCAAAGGTACTTTAAAACGGCAAACGAAGTCAAATGTTCAAGGTAATTTTGTCCATTACACGCGAGTGATCAGAAAACCCCGAGCAGAAACCATAGCGACGTCTAGGAGCCTCGTCATTCTTGCCATGTCGTGTTTATATAGAGAAGAAGCAATAACACCGTATTTGGTACGGAGCTTGCTTCTGGGGCCAGCTGTTGAACTAGCTGTAAGGAGCACTGGTGAAAGGAGGCAAAAACATTATTGTAATTTGGCAGTGCTGTGAGAGCGGATTTCTTACGCCTAAAAATACTAGGGTTCGACCGATCCCGATGTTTCCCCCACACGCCGCACCGATACAGATACACCGATACCGATTTTTAAAAAAGTTATAAAGGGCAGAAAGTCAAACTCATATTTCATCATTATTAAACTGGTGTGGAAGAAAAGTAAATTTCTAATGTTTTTTTGTCAGTGGTGTCAGATTCGCAGGTGTACCTTCGACTGTAAAAAAAAAAACCAACACACATTGCAGATAGGCCTATTCCCAAGAAGCCACCCTGAATCTGGCAATTCACGTGCACTGAATTCACTCAGCTGTGCAGAGGACGTCATGAGATACAAGCGATGCTATGCAGGAAAGGTTTCTCTCAAGTCAGGCGGAGTAGCCAGCGCGCACGGAAGTTGGTCGTAACGGCTAAAAATATCGGTAAATAAACACCGATACAGATCCTATACAGATACACAAAAATACCGATAATATTGGTAAATACCTATACCGATATTAATATCGGTCTATCCCTAAAAAATACGCTTTTTTTTTTTTTTTTTATTTGTTGGCAGCTATTGCAATTTTCAGCAAATGCAAAATGTTGTTTGCAACCTTAATAATACTACTAGAAGTAGTCCATCTTCCGGACGAATGTAATGAATGTGTGGTTGTGTCTGTCTGTTATGTGTATGTCCATGCTTCATCAAAATTAAGTTTCTTTAATCACAATTTAGCGCATACCGGCTAACTAACACTGATTTTCGTTCGTTTCGCTCACTCAACAAGCGCATCTTCCTTACTACTGCAAAACCTTCTTCCTCCTTACCTTTTTCCCTGCAGTGACCGCGTGGTGTCACTGAATTTCTCTAACAGGCACCTTGAACAATTGCTTATTTCTATTTTGGCGTCAGTCCGTCTTCCGCCTTGCCTTTTTGGGGAAACCTGTACCGGTTCATTTTTGTGAACTGCTTATTTCCAGGATCTGTTTAATTTCATCCTACGCTTTGCGGCTGGCGTTTGCTGATATATCGCCAGTGCCCCTTGTAGCTAGGTAAACGACTGGCTCCAGATGGGAGCTCCACATCAAATATGGCGGTATTGCTTGTGCTCTATAAGGGTTTCTTGTCGTCCCAAATTTTCCTAAACCTATCTCATCCTATGTAAGAACGTAACAAGGACCAAAAAATAGATCTACAGGCAACGCTTCTGCAGGCCTTGTCTGTCCTTGTTGAATGAAATGGAGTTGTATACTGGTACGGACAAGGGAGACGCCAATCCCAAGAAGAAATTTGAATGAAAGCTTTGCTGTTGCTGCACTTTCACTGTTTTTAATAATTAGTTTTAATCACTGTTAGTGTGGGGGATTCTAGTTAACGTACACTCCTCTTGGTTGGCTTTCCTGTATGGCTCAGTTGTGCAACCTTACTTCAAACGCATGTAAATGTTGCAAAGGCTATTTCGCGCAGGATGCTCGAATATAGTGAGACGGTATCTCCTTTGAACTCTAGTCCTTCACAGGTTTACGTACCAAATCCAAATTTCGTCAAAATCGGCGAAAATCATGGCGCAATTCCACATTTTCAGTTCAGATAAAAGATTGTCACCCTGTGACCCACCATTGACCCATACAGGCCCGCCTAGAGGTATGACCGGAGGGAGGGAGGGATTGATTGCTCCAGTGGGCCTGTCCATGAGCAATCTGAGGACCTTTCTTTTTATTTGGTACCGTGGGATAGTACGGGGCTCCTCGTAAGCCTGTATGTGCTATTGACATCCTTTCCGTCTTTGTAGTTTCATCCCCCCCCCCCCGACCCGTTCCGTCCCTCCCCCAACCCACTTGTCAGCCCTTCAACCTGTAACTCAATTGTTGCTTGTGATCAAGTTATAAACGTGAAAGATGTGTCGTTTTCTTTGAAATTCAAAGCACGCCGTTTTGTCGTGCTTGGAAACACGACAACACGTCGTCGTGTATGCGTGGAGGACACAACAAAATTGATGAACAACCAGGAGCTGCGTCGCTGAGAGTTTTACATCAAAAGCTTTTATCATTTTACTTAGCAAGTTGAACTGATATTCTCTGTTGCTGACTTCATCGCACTGATCGGCCGAAGCTACCGATATTCTCTTTTAATCGATCCGTTTAGTAAATAATTGTGGCATCCAAGCGGAGAAGAAGATTGCTTTTTCAAGCCAAGATCGCGTTTTTCACCTCCCACCTCCACTCCAATTCTCGCAAGGACGAGAAAATCGAGAAAGTGAAAGCATCTTTCCTTTTGCAACGTAAGACTCGTAATGGCGGGTCAACTTACCGATAGCCGGGAATCGAAATCCGCAGCTTCTTTCTCGGATGACCTTGTGAAAACGGTGGAGTATGTGTGAGAATTAAACCTGGGTACTTACCAACATGTCTTACAAATATTTGCAAGCTCCTCATAATATACCCGTCAACTTTAATACGATGACGTGTTATGCTGCGAAAATTTCTTTGGGTGTGACTAAGGGCGCGTTTACGCAACAACTCGCCTTTGCATTCTCGCAGCTAGAATTTAATCGCGATGGCAGAGGTGTTTGTTGCCATGGTAGCAACGATGCCTAGATTAGCTAAATTCGAAATCGTTTGAGTAAATGCTTGCAATTTTATAATAGGTGACAATATTATAGGGTAGAAGCTGTTGAAAAACGTTTACAAACTACCGCAAATGTGAATGATAGGCTTGAAAAACCCGCAATTGAACAACATGAAAAAGATCTGTACGATAGAAACCGAAACATTGAACTCTGTAGTGTTGAGAAATGTTCAAAAGAAGATATGGGAGACACCTTACAGCGACTTGCGTGGAGCTTTGGAAACACTAACTACAAACCAATGCAAATTGAAAAAGCACACAGATTACCTGAAAAGAACAACAGTGGCATTTCTGCAATTATTGTGCAGTTCAAGTTTCGACAAGACAGAGATGAGTGGCTTACTCATAAAAAAAAAAAGTTGTTACTAATGATGCTTGTTTTGGTACTGGTAATGGTATGAAGATTTTTATTAACGAGCAAATGAGCCCGTATTATAAACAGCTGTTTTGGAAAACAAAGCAATTTGCCAAAGCAAATGGAATTAAGTTTGTCTGGTTTAAGAACGGCAAAATAAGAATGAAACAGTCTGAAAAAGGGAAAATTGTGACAATTGTCAAATCTGAAAAAGATCTCCAACCAAGAGTGGAGAATGATAATCAATAATAGTCTTACATGCCAAATCCAGGAATTCAACCGTTCCTCACCTTCCAGTACATAAATAATATTTTACGAACCTTGAAGAAGCAACTGAATACTTTTCGAGTCATGAACCTTCAAATAATATCAATATCCTTCGTGTAAACATACGTCGTATCAGAAAAAACTGGGATTCATTACAAATTGAAATCATGAATTCAAAAATAACATGGGAAATTATTTGCATTACTGAAGTTGGAATTAAAAAAATGAAACTTATCTTTATAGAATTGCGGGGTATGATTCCCATTGGTTAACTAGAGAGTCAACAAGTAGAGGTCTGTTGATGCTTATCACAAACCATAAAAATAACAAAATTATTGAATGTAATAACATCGGAATTGATAAAAATGATGCAATTTTGGCTAATTTATGTATCAATAACGTTAATTTAACTCTGCTGCTTATCTATAAACAACCAAACACCAATAAAAAAACCTTTATCAAAGAATTAAATAAATTACTACTGAACATTGATGATACTGAAAATCCGATAATTCTTGGCGACTTGAACTTGGATATACTTGAGCTAAACACAGATAAGACTGACAACGTAACTATTGAAAAATATTTAAATACTCTTGCAGCAAATGGTTTCGAGTCTAAGATTGATTCCCCAACTAGAGTAGAATTATACGCAAACCGTATAACTAAATCTTGCATTGATCATATTTTTGTTAAATCTAGTAATCTGAATAGTTGGGGCACTTGTATTTAAAAAAAAATTGCAGACCATTACATCACGGCATTAAAAATTAAAATAAAAAATGATAAAGCATGACACTGATCAGGAAGAGACAATAACTTTTCTTGATGAAAATAAAACTATTAGGGATCTCAGGAATATTAACTGGGAAATTCTGGGAAAATCATAGTAACAACCCAAATGAGATGCTTAATGCTATCAATGAAAAAATCCAAAGTATTTACAAGAGTAATAAAATCACTAAAAAAGTAAAAGCCCAAAAAAACAAAAAATCCCTGGATTACAACTGAAATACGCAATTTAATCAATATGAAAAACGGAATCTGGAAAAAAATCAAAAACCAAGAAAAACCATCTAGTAATAAAGTCGATGAATATAAAAAACTTAAACGAACAATTAATAATAAAATAAATAAGAGTAAGTATGACTACATTACCAGTGAATTTGAAACTAATAATGGTAATAGCTCTGTTATGTGGGAAAATTGGCACAAATTACCTGGGAAAACTAAAACTGAAAGTTTGGATTCATGTCTCAAGAAAGCTTTTCCTAATATACCAGTTGAAAGATTGACTAACAAAATTAATGACAGCTTTTCTTCCATTATCCCAAACTTGCATAGTAAATATAAATCTGACTTAGATGATAACCAACACTATAATTTATTGAAGACCGGTACAAAAGTAAATAACACAATGGTAATTAACTATTGTCATCCTAATGAAAATTGCTCTATAATTAACTGTATGAAAAACAAACATTCTGTCGGTCATGACGGCATATTTATGAGACATATTAAAGAAACAAAAGAAAATTCCTCCATTTTTATTTCAAAATTAATAAATTGTATTATTGATACTGAATTGTGGCCCGATGAATTAAAAATACAAGTACTAAGACCAATTCATAAAAAAGGTAGTAAACAAAATATTGAAAACTGTAGACCAATTGCTTTACCCTCCAACATAAATAAAGTCGTAGAAAAATATTTTGCTGTTCAAATCCATAATTTTTTAGATAGATTCGACGTGATTTCAAGCAGTACAGTTTTCGAAATGGTAAAGGAACATTGGACGCACTTAAATACATCAACGAGAACATCTCGAAAGCATTAAATGTGAGGAAATTTGTTAAAGCGGTGTTAATTGATTTGCAAAAGGCTTTTGACTCACTGGATCATGATAAATTGTTGACGAAATGTAACCATTATGGGATTCGAGGTAAAATTGGTAATATAATGAAGAGTTATTTACATAATCGTAAAACTTGTACTTCTATTGATGGTAACTTTAGCAAACAAAATTTAGTTCTGTATGGACTACCGCAAGGCTCAATTATGGGGCCATTACTATTTAATATATATATATATATATATAAATGACATTATAAACTGTATAAACAAATCTGAAATTGTACTCTTTGCAGATGATATTTTAGTGCTATCTATAAATGATAACAAAGATACAATGGAAGCAAACCTAAAACAGGATTTCAGCAAATTAACAAAATGGTGTACAGCAAACGATGTCTTTATTAATGAAATGAAAACCAACAGCATAGACATTTTTTCACCTCATGGAAAATTAATTACAGACGAACTATATATTCATAATAATAACTGTGGTTGCAATAAGGGAACCATTAAATCAACCTTCACCAATGTCGGTCGCCACTCACCAAATGGCGAGAAAAATTCAGCAGTTGGCGACTTGGTTTTTAGAGCTACTCGCCAAAATGGCGACTGATTAACAAACCCTGATGCTTAAATTGTCGTATCTCAGGAACTGTATTAACTAGAAACAAGCGGTTTGTGGCGTTGCATGCAGAATTACAATGGCTCTCCAACAAAGTGTGCTACAATGTTGCTAGCCACTTTCGTTGATTGGAGGCTTAGATTAATGCAAACAATATTTTAGCATTAAGCAGTAGCACAACTGCTAAAATTGTTTCTACATGGCGAGGAGGTAATGGACAATGGCGAGTGCATTTGAATGTCTACCGGCCAAATGGCGAATGCCACACAATTCACATTCGTGAAGGTTGCATTAAATTTAAAACTGTCTTAAAAGTTAATGATGCTAAATATCTTGGTCTTTTTATTGAAACGGGGTGGAAACATAAATTACACATTAATGCTATAATTAAGAAATTAAGACAACTTATGCCTATTATTTATAAAGTTAAAACCATTCTTCATGATAAAGGTAAGAAAATTGTTTTCGATGCTTTGGTTAATAGTCAAATCAGATATGGTATTAAGGTTTTTGGCCAGGCTTCCTATTTCCTTATGGAAAGATTACAAAAAGCTCAAAACAAATTAATTAAAATTCTTTTTGGCAGGAACGGGAAGCATGAGTCAACAATTAATTAATCTTATTAAAAAATACAAAATACTAAATGTTACAAATTTAAAGGATTACACTATTATTTTAAATAACTATTATAAGTCTGAATACAAACTTAAGGACACCTTTAAAAATGGTTTTCTAAGGGGTCAATCAATAAGATTTAAAATACCACTCATTAAATAATAGTTATAGTACCCCTGACGAACTGTATGGGATTTATGAGCCGATGGGCGATATCCCGAACGTGGCCAATCCGCTCGAACTACGTCGAGATGACGTTCGAGGCGAAACCGAGTTTGCCACGGGTTCTATAACTAATTTATCGTACGGTCTGTAACTATAAAAACGAAAAACAAAATTGGTGGGGTAATAAGCTGTGTTGTTTATGCAAACTTTGTGTCGTCACTTTGTTTTGCTGCAGTCAGATTTGTGGCCGATACCATTCGAGCGAGATGAGGGTGAGCGGGGGAAGGATATGTGTCTAGAGGGAGATTTTTTATTAATCGTATAGGAGAAACACGTTTTTTTTGTTTTTTTTTTATCTTGGCGTACATCACACAAACTTCATCATGTAAAAATTATGTCGTAACGCCTTAGGTTCACGTAAGTGGTGTTTTAAAATTTTTTTTTAATCATGTCATTCACGTAATGAGTCGTCCTTCTTCAATTTGCATAATGTGCTTTCTGAACAGTTGGTTCTTCGCGTTTGTCATTTTCTGACGACATTTCATGGGAATAGTATCATCCTACGTCTTTGATACCTTTTAATGGAAAACGTTGATTTCAACGACAGTGAAGGATTCAGAGGTAACGTACGTATTCCTGTAAACAGTTATGTGCTGAAGTGCGGGCAGGCAGTTAGAATGTTATGGGTGTATTTTTATTTCGGGGTGGGGGGG
>JAHWFP010108204.1:18060-35398 GCA_023313725.1 Lithobius niger
ACGTAATTTTGTGAGGAGGTGGGGGAAGGGGGGCGCGGAGGGAAACACCGTAACGCTTCATTTTGAGGGATGAAATTTAATGTATAGTTCGTATGTTATTTCATTTGATGTTTTCGAAAGCCCGACGCAAGTTCACGTAATTTTTTTTTGATTTTGAATCGCCAGCTGGTTTCTTTTTTTGTTGGGGGGGAGTTAATAAGTATTTAAAGCAGAGATTCAATTTTCTTGTCTGTGTTTCGAAATGTAGAACTGCTTTATAAAACCATGCGTGAATTAATTTGCTTTTATTTTGTTGCGTAATAAACGAGCACGGGCGTCAATTTTTTTTTAAAACAAGGAACGAAGGTAGGCTACGATTTTATTTTGTAGCAAACATTATTTGGATACTTTTGGTTAACATAAAAAAAATCAAATTAATGCTCGCATGGGTTTTATTAAGGAATTCTACCTTATGAAAGTATTGGCAATGTCTTATCACCCACACTACTGTGCATGGCATCCATATCACAATTTAGTGTGATGAAATGCCATATCGCCACACTTCAGTGACTTTACCACAGTAAAGTGTGGTGATATGGGATATCACCACACTAAAGTGTGGCGATATGAATATCATGCACTGTAAAGTGTGGTGATATGGGATATATCGCTGTGCGTTTTTAGCATTGTGAAAGGTAGGGACCGTACGATAAAAATAGTTATGGTGCCATGTGCCAAAATCATTATATACCAACACTTTTTAATAAAATTCCTACACACCTTTTAAACCTGGACAGCTTTAAACACGCAAAAAGAGAGATAAAACAGTGGTTAATTTATGGTTTAAATGTATTAATAGTTTAAAGAGCACAAATATAAATTCCTAACTGATTGTAAATATGTTGAAAATAACTTTATTACTTATTTATTGAAATTATGATGTCAAACTATTTTTCTAACTGAATTTTACAACATAAGTGTATTTGATGTAATCTATATTATTCTGTATTTTATTTTGCAACCCGTACAAAATCAACATGATCTTCGGGATGCTTCATGAATAAATTTATTTATTATTATTATTTAATAAGATAAAGAATTCCTCCTGAAAAAACAGTTTTCCAAGTCGCTTCTGAACTCACATTATAGAGCAGTGACACGACGTAGTATTATTGTATATAACTCTATGCTGGAACCTTAATGGGTTAGCTGCAAGGGGCACTGCAGAGAGAAACAGAAGGGCGTCATACTGAAGCCGATGCTGTGAAGAGTGATTTCTCAGACCTAAACTGCGCGATTTTTGTTGTTGGAGAAAACGTTATTTTAAGCCTAAGAAATCCGCTCTTCCGTTGTTTTTTCCTTCATTTTTATGTAGTGCACCTTGAGTTATGCCCTCCAAAACCCATACTGGTGCCAATTTGGCGGCAAATGTCACTGCTCTATTGCCTGCTTACATTGCGAGCCGGCAGAGCTAAAACCACCGCCATGTTGGAATTTCAGATGATTTGTAGCTTCTAGCTGCGAGAATGCAAAGGCGAGGCGTTGCATAAACGCGTCCTAAGGTAGCTAGTGTTTCAAGCTGGACTTGGCCATTAGTACACGTACAGCTGCAAAGCTACGAGCGAAGGATGTACACGCTATAGGATGTAAACGCTACATACGCCTCCTTTTTTTAAAATACTGGTTCGAATAAACGAAAAAAAAATAAACAACTCGTGTGTTCCTAAGTGATGGAAGAAGAAATGGCCCTTAATTTAAGATCTTGGTCAAACGATAAGCGCAAAAGAAAAAGGCAACAAAAAAAATGAGCCGCCAACTAGAAAGGTACGTCTGTTATTGCATTTTGCACTCGAATAATTGCAGCCGTATGATGAAAATTGTGTGTTGGGAACCATTGTTACAAAGCTTCAAAAAATAGGTTGCTGCAATTGGATAGCGTCATTACGGCAGCAATTTTGTCGACGTGCACGTTTGTGTGCCCTTTTGTGCGGTTTTCGTCTAGACTGTTTAACCTTGAAACGTCTCAGATAAGCTGAAGTGAAAGTTTCAGAGTTTCAACCACGTAGTGGGTTTAGAATCGCAGCACACATACAAAAAATTAAAATTTCGAGATTCATGACTTTAACATGTAGCATGCAACACATCAGTGAATTAAACGCCCCTGTCCACCATTTCGAAAGCGTTGCCCATATTCTAAACGCAGCATCCTCATTCCAGATTCTCCCGCATCCAATAGGCAGATGTGGGTCACGTGATCTCGTTTTAGTTATGAAATTCGCGGCGCTGCTTCGAATAGTGTTGTTCCGTTTTTAATTTACCGCTATTTTCTTTATATTGCTCGAAGATTCTACGGCGCTGCATCTAGGAGTTGAAAAAGTGAAAAGGCGCCTTTAAACCAAGTGTTACTAACTCTGCCCCATGGAAGTCATATGAAAGGTACATTCCTCCTAGCGCCATTTTTCTCAATCCTCCACATCAAGTATGGCCCCAAAGGTCTATTTCCTTACCGTTAGTCTTTCCTTTGCTAAACATCCGTTTTAAAATGTGGCGTCTAGGAGATTTTCTGTTGAATATTGGGGAACTATATATACTGTATCCTACAGGTATATGATCCTTTGCGCACTTACAACAACCTTGAAGTTTCATCTGTGTGTGTGTATGTACTAATTTTAATCGTTTGCCAATAATTGCTATGAGATCGAAAATATAAAAGGCTAACGCGATAAAAATTTAAAATTAATTATGCCAATAGATCGCCGAAGAAAAATTATAATGTACTAGCTTAAAAAATTATAAATTATGATGTTAAAATACGAAAATCATTCCGGTTTGTGACGACACAATCTTTAACTTGACGCTGTTTCGTGTACTATTCCCAAGATCACCTGGGATAGCGTTGACCGAGGAACGCAGCTACTATTTCACTTGACCTTGGCGATGGTAACACGTGCGGAGGTGATCTACGCTTGGCTGTTATTAGACAGGCGGAATGTTTTAAGGCAGGTGGAATGTACCTTTAACCCTTTCAGGCCTATGTCCTATGAATTGCAAACCTACTGAACGCGAAACAATGAAGTGCCAACGCGCAACGAGAGCTACCAGGGGAGCCAGATCAAGGCGAGATTGCACTGCCCCGAGTTCAGCGTCCCTGACTAGAAACCAAGTGATTCGATTCCCCGTTAATAACACAATCAAAAAAATGCATTCAGTTTTCATCTCTACATGCTTAAACATAAATTATCTTATCAAGTGACTTCGAAAATCGAACCTGTGCACCGGAGTTGAAAGGAAAATTGCAGTGAAAATGTCAGCGAGGGCTATTTATTACGATAGCAGCTGGTCGCAATTCGAGGTCGCTATTACCGCATAATTGAGACCAAAATTGATGGGGGGGGGGGGTAGAGAAGGGAGTTTCCTACATAAACATCGTTAAACAGGTTGAACCACAGGTTGATTAGTGTGGGGCCAACAGCGAGTTAAACCACTTGTTTCTGCACAGTAACTCTAGATGTAAGGTATGCATCCAGATGACGAGTTCGTTTTTGTTTTTCTAATTCTTGTTTATGAATGACGTTCGATCAATAAAAAAAGGCGTGGGTTGTGGATTTTAACGCCAATATCAAAATTAATCATACATCACTATAATCAGAAATTCGTTCTAATCCTTATTCTAGGAAATAATCAAAAAAATGATGGTTGAAGATCCTTGGTGGACAGAGTTCAACCCAACATAGCTTTATTTTTCTCTTTTTAAGAGTCGAACTCCCGCCAGTGTTATTTAATTAAGGAAGAAGAAATTGTGGGCAAGCAAATTCATAACATCAGAGCAGGCAATGCATTTTCGATGTAACATTTTGGTGCAACACCTCCCTTAAAAATATCTTTGATTTCTGGCACCTTACTAAAATATTTTTGGTGTCCTCTTTGGCTGCAGCTATCGCTGATTTAAATAAATAAATAAATAAATAAATAATGTATCAACCGATGGTAATCCTTAGACATGGGCACATGCCAATAAGCGTCACGCATATCAATATTGCTTTTAAATTTGCATTTGTGGTACCTGGCAATGATGTCATCAATTTTTGGCAAAGGAAATGGATCTTTTGCCACGTTTTTATTGAGAGGTACATAGTCACAAACAAGACGGTCTGTGCCGTCCTTCTTAGGCACAAGGAAAACGGGGGAGGCATGCTCACTGAAGGCCGGAACTATAATCCCTAGGGATAGCATTTTATTTATATGCGCATCGATCTTCTGTTTTTGTAGCCAACTGGTTGGGTATGGACGGCTGCAGATTGGAGGAGCCCCCTGAGTGTCGATTGTCATAGGCGGGCAGTGTCGAAACAAGCCTACTTTGGTGGAAAAGACATGCCTGTACGCGACAACCAAGCAGAAAAGCTGTTCTTTCTGCTCGGGAGTCAACGTGTTGACTTTATCAACTTTTTCACGAATCTCCTCCAAACTAGGGTGCAATTCTTCATCACAACTTACTGCACCAACACTAGTTGGTAAATCGCGAAGTGGGTTTCGTCTAAGAGCATAAGAAAAACCTTTGTAAGGAGCCCAGAACCAATAATTTGAATTAAAATTAGCCATTAAGCCATATTTACTTTGAAAATCCGCTCCTAAAATCATTGGTTGCAAGCAATTAGGTAACAAAATAAATGGATACCTAAACGTTTTGGTTTTAAGTCTGAAGAGAACCATGACAAACCCTGGACAAATTGACCAGCGTCCATCAGCGCAACGAATTTTTGTAATTTCTTTTGACATATTTACAGCCCAATTTTAAAAGGTCTTCCTTCAAACTCTCATGAACGAAACTCAATTGAGAGCCATGGTCCAAAAGTGCGTCGGCTACTTCACCACCTATGCAAACCGTGAAGTAACCACAAGGTGCTGCACACGGTTCAGGCGGTCCTTCTATTATGTTTGGCAATTTTGAATAGTCTAAATTAGGTGGTTTTTCATAGTCGTAATCCCAAGACAGTTGGTTGGGGTCTTTGGAAGAGATAAGGAGCCGCACCAATAATCGCGAGTCGATGACGTGCGGATCCCAAGCTTAGCACGCCGACTCAAGCGTTTGGGTATTCTGGGGCGGTTGGATCCAACCCAGAAACCGCTTGAGCGTTCTGGCTACGTTTCTGACGTTGACCGACAAATTTCGGTTTCAACTCGGGGAATAACAACCAACACCTTTCCCGATGGTGGCCAGATTTTAAACAATTTGAACAGATCAATTGAGAACTGTTGCGAGCACCCTGGGAGCTTGCACCTGATGCAGTTTGGGTTGGTGTTATAGTCTTAGCAATAGTAGGTTGTAAAGAACCAGAATTCAAAGCCTGATTATGACGGCTACCCGATGGAAACTTATTCTCAGAGTAAGCTTTTAAAAAATCTGGCACGGACATATTCGCGTTTCGAATAACTTCACTTATTTGCTTGGCATTGTAACAATCCGCAGCGTCATGTGACCCATTTGGATGAAATGGGCAGCTCTTTTTCGGCCGGTTTGTTAAAGACATGGCTGAACCAGGTCGGGACGCCGACCCTTGTACAGCCTTAGGTGCTGTGCCCACTCCGTCAGATGGAGCAGCCTCAACGCCATCTTTGTAAATCTCCATATTAGAGCAATGGTTAAAGAAACTGTCCAACGAAGTAAACTCCATATGAACAACATAGGGACGCATCTCTTTATTGAAATTTTGCTTAAAAATCTCTATTTTTTCTTCTAAGGAATAACTGTTGTCAATGTCCTTACTAATTTTGGTTGCTCTTTCAAAGTACGACAAAAATGGCTCATTTGGAAACTGCTTGGTCCGACGTAATTCCTCCATCAATCGCCTACTTTTGCTGTGAGGGTGGTAATTTAAACGAAACTTACTCACAAAATCAGTGTAAGAGGAGAAAGTTTGCGATTCAAACCAATCTGAAGCGTCTCTTCTAAGAGTAAGTGGGACCCAGGTCTTTAAAAACTCAAGATCCGATTGGGACTGAATTTTTCTGACTCGCTCTAGATCAGCTAAGTAGTCAACAGCAGAGAGCTTTGAATTAAAGCCAGAATATTCAGGTAGCTCTAAAGATTTGACCTTAACAGTTGGCATTACTAAATTTACACTAGCCCTTTGCAAAGTTGGAGGAATTGGGGCATCAATATTTTCTTGTCTCTGGTTAAAGTTAGGATTAACATTGACAGGAAATAAAATTTGCTGACCCTGCTTTGCGAACTGGTTGAAACTAGGAGGAAATTGATAACTAGGTAACCTAGCTCTAGCAGCATCAGTCAGTTGTAACTGTTTTATTGTTTCTTGCATGTAGCGCATTTCTTCCGCCATCCTAGCAATCTGCTCGGATTTTGCCGAACTAGCAATTGAATGACTCGACCTGACGGAGTGGGGACTACCCAATAAATCGTCAAGCGGATTACTTAAAATAGCATTGGATTGCTTAACAGCTTCAGCTTCAAATGTAAATGAACATTTTCAAACTCAACCGCTGAAAAAGACATTAGGTTAGCTTGAGACTGTTCCAATTGATCCCTTTCTGAATCTTGACCAGCTTTAACGTACGAGCCAATTTCCCTACAGCCCTTCTTATTATGGATCAAGTGAGGACCAGATTCAGAGGAAAGATCAACTGGAAACAATGACTGCTTACTAGAAAAAGCACTCCTATTTATACTCACACCAGTTGTTTTTGGTTTGGTTTCAGGGGAGTTCTTATTCGCAAACATCACCTCAGGGCTGGTTGTAGAATGTTCAGACTCCATTCGCTTGGGTGTATTAGTGAAACTTCCAGGATAGCACAGATTATCTTGAATGAATGAGGCTGGGGCCGAAAGATAGAGAGGAGGAGTCCAAGGAAGTCGAGACTCTTCATTTACAGGATTGGAATATCGAACCGTCTTAGCTTGTCTAGGTCGTGCAGCTCTAGTTGTCACGAATCTTTCGAAATTTTCCTTCACCTGCTTCTGTTGTAAAGTTGGTAAATCAAACTGCTGGGCCACAGATGACAAACGTTGCTGTGTGGAGGTCAGAAAATCTGGTGTCTCAAACAATTCTGTGTGGAAACTTAGGTTACCTTGAGCTTGGCCAGTCCGGAAAGACTCAAAATGGGCTGACTGAACTTCAGATCTTCCAGCTGTCGTTACCCTGGTAGATTTCCTAACTTCCGAGGCATAAAACTCCGGGGTGGTGTGCGTAGAGTCAAACGAAACTGGTGGATCCGAGGAGGTATGGAGGTACAGTCTTGGAGTTGAAAAGAATTTTGAAATGGCCTCTGGCGATCCTGAATCCTCGTCGGTAGAAGTATCCGCAGGACGGACATAAGTTGGTTGTAAATCGCTCTGCACAGTCGTCTGGTGAAGATCTGGTAACCCTCTTTGGCGATTAAACTCTCGATCTCTTGCTAATCGGCGCTGGTGAGTCATACGAAGTTTGTATGGCGCATAATGATTCATGATGATAACTGGGTTTTCCTTAACGAAGTTTGCTACAAGGACCTGATCTGTAATAAGCTTCTGAATGACGAAATAAAATCGATTTTCATTATATTTGACTTTTGGCTACTTTTGACGAAATTCTTCCAACCATAATTAATTTAGCATTTTTTTTTTTCTTACGTTTTGCCGAATGCACCAAAAATACTCCCCTGTATCAACCGATGGTAATCCTTAGCTGGTTGATCCAGTGGATTAACTTATGTTAGGGACGAGACAGAGTCACAGGTTACCTTTACGCCATTTTGGTCCAGGTTTAATGATGATTTCGGTGTTTGCTCACCTGCCAACTGGTACAGCCGAAAAGGATATGGTGGTGAGTTGTGACTAATATGTCCCTAAATAAATAATCTAAATGGGGGGAGAAAAGATTCTAATAAAGTTGGCCGAAAGTTGTTCACATGTGGAATGGTTGGGGTTGATGATTAGAATGCCAGAAAAGGCCTCCTTAGTTACTACCCTTAAGTTGGTCGTTTAGGGCAAGTAACAATTGGCATGAGCATGTGGGATACAAGTATTGTTACATGAACAGAAACATAAATTACATCAGATTTAGATAATCAGTTGTACTAACAGGCATTATTAAAGGTCAAAGATTATAACATAGTTCTTGCAGGGAAAGGGAGGACGGAGTAGTTCCAGCCGAGTGTCGCCAGGAGACGGCGCCGCAGGCAGAAGGAGTACCGGAACCGCACCAACGCACCGGGACCAATGACCAATGGGCAGGAGCCTCTCTTGGCAGCTCCAACCGACGTGCCGATGCGAAGCCCCGGAACCAATCATGCTGCACGCGACGAACCCTGTCGACACAATAAATAAATAAATAAATAAATAAATATAATTTACCACCAACACGTGGAAAGACTGCGGAAGGGCGCCTATAACACCGTGCCTAGATTTAAAGGAACAACCAAGCCAAAAGAAAGACCTATACAATTTCTGTGAGTGGGCGTTTCAAAAAGACGGTTGGGTTTTCGAGCTTTAACATACGACAGAATCCATGCACTGTGGAACGGTTCAACAGTTGATTCCTTGCCAGAGCATTCCAAACTTTCACAACTCGTACGGAGAAAATTTTGTGCGACAGTTAAGGCCTCTCCAGACAGAAGAAAATTTCGTGCGAAGCTATGAGTAACTACGTGCCTACAAGGTCAATATTGCAGTAATCGTGTGGTTGGTGTTGCGGTAAAGACGAGTATTGAAGTCTTTTTTGCACCATACTGGGTCGGCGTGCAGCCGCGAGCAGCCAGTCTGGTTAGGGCTTTAGACTGTACGTGCAGCCTGTAAAGCAAGTTTTACAGCAAGTTTAACGCGCGTTCGTACACCATCTGTGCGTTTCTCTCCCTTACAGTAAAAAAGCAATTTGCTAAATGGCTAGATTTGCTAGATAATCTGTAATCTGCAGTGCTGCATGTATTGCGTCTATTTTCCTTGTTTCGTTCGGTGCTAGATGCTGCATTCATGCTGCAGAAACAAGATGGCCGCCTACCACCGTGAAAAATTTGATCATCTAGTGGCCATGACAATAACATCATATTATTATATATAACTCTATGCTGGTGCCAGTAACTGGGTTAGCTGCAAGGAACACTGGATAAACATGAAGGGAAAAAAGAAGGGCGTCTTACTGAAGCCACTGCTGTTAGAACGGATTTCTTAGGCCTAATACGCGCCATGTTTTTTGAGCGTTTGCAGTTGCTGGAATCTTTTCTTTTCCAATTAATAACCCCGCAGCGTAAGGAATCGGAGAAAACAACGTTTTGCATCCGGAGAGTATCTACAAGGGGCACTAGATAAAAATGAAGGGGAAACAACGCCATTTCTAGTCAAGGCAGTGAGTGCTTTGAGAACGGATTTCTTAGGCTTAAAAAAAAGTTGTTTTCTCCAATCTCTTATGCTGCGAGGTTGTAATCGGAAAAGAAAAGATTCCACTTGCTTAAAATTTCAACAACTACCAAAACTCGACAAAAATTACGCTTTTTAGGCTTAAGAAATCCGCTCTAACAGCATTGCATTAAGTAAGACGTACTGCTTTTTTCCCTCCAGTGCCCCTTGCAGCTAGCCCAGTTACTGGCTCCACCATAGAGTTATATACAATAATACTACGTTATGTCACTGCTCTATAGACGTCTTACTGAATGCAGTGACATAGAGCAGTGACATAACGTAGTATTATTGTATATAACTATGGTAGAGCAAGTAACTGGGTTAGCTGCAAGGGGCACTGGAGGAGGAAAAGAAGGTCGTCTTACTGAATGCAATGCTATTAGACTGGATTAAGCCTATAACGCGGGATTTTTGTTGTTGGAGAAAACAACGTATTTTTAAGCCTAAGAAACCCGCTTTCAAAGCACTGTCTTGACTAGAAATGCCGTTGTTTTCCCTTACATTTTAATCTAGTGCCCCTTGTTGCTATGCCCTCCAGATACTATCTCGTAGCCAATATGACGTCACTTGCCGCTGCTCTATATATTGATTTAAGCAAAACCACAAAGATTGAAGCAATAAAAGCTATAGAGACACAGCCATACATTCTATTTATTAATTTTGAGTGCCAATACTCTTATTTGACGATAACTTTTTTTTACCAGGGATTTGAGTGATAACGGCAATTTGCATGGAGTTGTCGCTTTTTTTCCCTATGAAGGTAGAAAATGTGGGGAGGGGCGGGTGCAGTCTTCCACCATTAAAAGACTTCTTTCGTACCTGGGTGAATTAATAATTAAAAATAATTATAATTATGTGCGAGTTGATTCCTCCACCTTGTTTCAATTATTCATTTTTTTTTCCATTCTTCAATCAGTCGAGGCTTGGTGCGTGACGAATTCCTTTCTTATGTCTCGCTCGACTGGGCGTGGTTCCTGTCAAGTCAGGATTCTGATTAAACATTTCCCCGATCGTCTCACATTCGTACTTACTTCCTTGATTGGATGTTAACCTTGAAGCAAGAGAAAAAAAAATGAAAATAATAAATCAAATCTTCGGGTCTGGCGGGGGTGGGGTGTCTGTCTATAGCTTGGACGCTACACACGATTTTAGACCAATCGGTATCATGGAGTAGGCTCTAGGTGAAAAATATGGCGACAATCTAACTAAATTTATAATAGCAGGGCTCTACTACAGTACAGGCCAGATCTTGGATGAAAAATAGCATACGTGACTGAGTTGGACAATATGGCTGCCGAAAGCGCCAATGATGCGATTGATTTGTCTTGCTGCCGCTCTTTGTCAATCGAGGGCAACACTTTCTGGATAAACTAACATGTCGCTATTTACTGAAGAGCTATTATGAGCAGTCGACAAATTTAATAGTTTTGTGGCAAAAATACGGAAGTTTATTTATTTGTACGCGTAATCCATTTTCCGGTTGATTTCTGGGATTAAATTAGTGAATTATTAAGCTTTCTGTCAGTCGCTGCTATTTGGCAGTAGATGGTGGGACTCTCCGTACAAAAATTCACCGATGCGATTTGGTTGGCCAATCCCGAACAGACCTCGAAGAAATTAAAAAAATGTATTAGTCGTGGCGGCCATTTTGTCTACCCCCCCCCTCCCCCCAATAATATTGTTGTGGGTCGGGCCAGATAGTTTACTGGCCATGATAATAGCCGTTGTCTGTATGCCGTATCGTGTCAGTAATCAACACGAATAGTTGCAGCTGAACTGTTTCAAGCAGGGTTCTAATTTAACTGTTAAACAGTTTTTTTTTTAAACATGCTTCACATGTTTGAACAAATTTTCCAGCACCTAATAATTTTTTTTGAATTTTATGCTTAAAGATTTACGGTGTACATAAATAATATAAATAAAAGCAAGCATTGTTTGTTTATTTGAATTATCAAGTACAGGGCCGGGCTCTTTTCAAACGCTGAAGACTTGTCACATGCCCTTCTGGCTGGGCGTAGTACCTAACCATTTGCGCACCGTTTCAACCCGGTTTTGCCACACTGGTCGTTAAAAATACGGACTTCAAGTCGCTAATAAAACCAAACTGCGTATCACCTTTCACCATCGAGTTGGGGAAGGGGGAGGGGGGCACAAAATAATTGGAATTTAGAGTGGGGTCTGTGAATTCAGCTTAAGGGGTGTAATGGGGTGAAGGGGCGGGGGGGTGTTACTTTAAGCCCTTAGTAGCTCCCCACCCCCAACTCTAAAACAACTCGGTTTCAGTAGTTTTGTTCCTCAGAAAAATTTAAAAATTAAGATTTTTTTCAATTGCGTTAAATGCCGTATTTGTCTATTTTTACCAAATTTCGTTGTAACTTTGGTTTTGGACATGAGTCCATCTTTAAGATCATTAATCGATAACCTCGTGGAGCAAGGTCAGGTATATTGGTGAAAGAGCGCTGCATCAACCTCACAATTTCAATGTCCCTGACGAGATGTGGGGACCAAACCGGGCTGGCATACTCGAAGAATTGCACGAATAAAAAGCCCACTTTAGTGACTCTCGATCTTTAAGAGATGTGACAACACTTTATCATAGCCGCCCGCTCTCCGGTTGACCTGACGATATTATTAGAATGAGAAGAACTCTTTACATTCAAGATGAACCAGACTCCGCAGCCTCCAAGGTCCTTAACATCTGAACTGGAGGCCAAGGGTTTTTCCCAGCAAAAGAGTCATTTAGATTCATGAGGTTCAACCGACCTGAAAAATGCTTTTTTACCTGTAACCGTGCAAATGCGTGAATCCATTAAGCGCGACTGCTCTGGAGTTTAAAATCAGAAGAGAAAACTTTCTCTCTTTGTCTTTGCTTAGTGGCAAGGTCGTCGTCGATCTCAAAAGCCAATAACTTGCAAATGAGCGAACGAAAAAGAGGGCTTTCGATCGATTTCTAATAGCCTACTTCTCAAGCGATCGGCGCCTCGTCACGTTACACAAAGTCAACGACTTAGAAATAGTGCGATATTGGCTGCGAAGGGTGTTGTTTTCAAAATGAAGTGTTCATCGTACATGGGACGTAATCATCTTTGACCCCTTAAAGGAGCAGAACGCACAGGATGATCAATGAAATAGTAAAATAATGGAAGGTGCCATGATGCTGTTGGATTCGTCGTTTGCTCACACGCGTTTGTCACATATAGATTTATTTAAAGTCGAAAATAACAAGCTGGCTTCCATCGAAATCATAGTTAGTTTCCCTAGTTTTCCTTGTGTTCTGTCGAACCGCTGTGTTTTTACAAGTTTCTTTTAATAATACAAGATTTGTTGCGAAATAAAATCACCTCCTGACAGGCAAATGGCCCACAAGTGCATAAAAACAACAAACGCAATTTAATTTTCGGTTATATTTGCTGACCTTGGTCACAATAAAAATCAAACAATTACATAAAAAACGGAGCTTGACACATAGTCAGCTCACTGGTGATCCACCACCTTGGAATTTTATTGTGACTAAGGTCAGCAAATATGACCGAAAATTAAATTGCATTTGATGTTTTTATGAATTTGTGGGCCATTTGCGTGCCAGAAGGTCATTTTATTTCGTATCCCACTGTCTCACATATTAATTGGATTGCCAGATTTGTTGATTCTACCGTCGTCTGATCCTGCTAGAAGCTGTTCGTTGTGCGAAAATTCTGGAAATCGCTAGAAATTTTGGAAATAGTGAGAAATTACGACTATGTTGTAGCAATGTATAAAATTACTGTTGCACTTTAATCTTGTTGCTGTTTATAATACATTTACTTTTTTTTGTGTGTGTGTATTGCTGCATTCATTTAGTAGAAACTGGAAACTAATCGTACATAAATAGCGGTTGACTAGTGCAAATAGATAAATGCACCCTTATGGAGCGCCGCTTCCGCACGGCTACACCACTGGTTGCGTATGTTATTCAAATTTCTCTGCCTTGTCGAGTAGCGATATCATTACGTCGATAAAAGCTACCACCAATTATGATCTCCTAATCGCCATCGTAACTCGCACCTAGGAGTCGGGTGTTTGTACGATTGAGTGATCGTAGCAGGTGGGGTCCAGTAACTTAGTGGCAGCCGTTTTGGATGGTATTTGCTTCGGACACAACTCAAAAGTGTGGGTATTATTACCACCGTTGTTATGTGCGCTTCACAAATGTCGCCCTCGTTCTGTTCTTTCTTTGCCTGAAATCTACTTTAGAATGGTTGAACCGATTTTATGAAATTTGATAAACCAAACCGGTAATAGATGTGGCTTAAATTCAAGAGGTGAAAAATACCATTTCTTTCGTTAATGTACGACGTATTGCTAAAATCAGATAAGAGATGGCGCTGTTATCATGGCACAAACTAAGTTATAATAATTTATACCGAAATTTTTACCAACTAATGTGGTGAAATTGTAAACTATTTAAACTAATTTACCATGGAATAAAAACAAATACACAAAATTATTAATGGTCAAAGAAAAATGTCAACGTATAAAACCTGGCCTGAATACGACATGGGGATCTGCTTATTCATATGTGCTTAAAACTCCTTTTCTTAAAAGTTGGGCGGGTGTAACACACTGTTTTAAGTGCAGCACATTCACAGAAGCAAAAGCTACTATTTGTAGATGGAGTTGTATTCCAGCTTGTCTATGCTCTTATTATATCCTGTTTTGAGCGTACCTTTAACCTGCATTTATAAGAAATCTTTTCTGTATTGGAAATCTTTTCAGAAAAGATTAAATAGGAAAGGTGTTGCAAACCGGGTGGATAAATCCGAATGAGTGAAGTGAATCATATTCGAGTTGAACTAACTCGCATTCATATATAGGTCTAACCCACTTCGCTTCACTTCACTTCCATTGGTGCTCATAACCGGATGCGAATCGAATTCCGAATTACTAACGTGCCAACACTAACTGTCAAATGCCTTTCGATTACTGTTTATGCAAACACATAATAATAATAATAATAAATAATTTGTTGCTAGAGCAACTGGTCTGGTAAGGATCACATCGGATCACTGACTGCCAGCCAAAGAAATGACAATCAAATTTCCAAAATAAATGAGAACAATGAAACATGAAAATAAAAATACATTGAGAAGCATGGCCAGGAAAAGTGTTGATGGGAAGGAAAGGTTTTCGGGGATCGCCTGCCTTGCCACCAAGGTTAGACCTGCCAGGGACTCAAAGGTCCCCGATGGCATCGCCAGGCGAGGGGAAAAAGGGGTAGATTGGGAGGCCAATTGTTATATACCAGTAAACTGGAGAAAAAGATTGTTAAAAAAAATATTAAAAACTTTAAAAATTAAAAAAAAGAAATATTTAGTTTACTGAGCAGTACTCAGGTCGCTTTAAAAACGTTGACAAGTCGATCAAATTTAAATTTTTTTTACTGCCTCTTCAGACAGTGAATTCCATACTGGCACCACCCGTTACGCAAAGAAATTTTTTCTACAATCAAGTCTTGCTGACGTAACGAAAGGAAATGTGTACTAATTTTCGAGGGGAGTGTAAACAGTTGACGTCCTGGTGGCACCACGGCGTTAGCCTTGCCCTAAGTACGTACCCGGTAATTTAGCGACAATGGCGTGTTCTGGCGGGCGATTGAAAAATTAAGAATTAACTCCCCAGGGCTAACTGTGATTGAAGCTACGTTTAGTGTAGCAAGAAACAGAACTTCAACGTCAGTTGGCCTTGTAACTCCCATATAGAGTAACCTACAAACAGGGGCAAGCAAGCCAATCCGGATCGCTCATTACCTTCAATTTGGAATTCAATTTTGAATTAAAAAGTGGATGCTCGAAACAAACTATTAGGATTCGAGTAATTTCGAAACGAGCCTACATTATGTTGCACAAGTTTCTGGTCTATAGTTGCTGGTTTTACGTTGATATTCAAACTAACTTCGAAGAAAGAAACATGATGAAGATTCCTTGTTTGCATAACGCCAACAGCATCTAGGATGTTTCATTTTCTTCGTCATGGCGATGTTGTGGTCATCTTACGTTTCTCGTCCCTTAATTCGTTCGTCCTGCCTTTCTCGACCCAATTACTGGATTTCCCATACCAGCAAATCCTTTCTTCTTGTTAGTACCGGTTGGCGAGCAGATGCACCGCTTGCCTTAAGCTAAATAAAAGGTGCACTTGAGCGGAGGCCAGAGTGAGTGATTCCCGGATCAGTTGATTGTGTATTTTGGCGCAAAGTGCTTTCTGTGTGCGCGTGCCTCTTTTGCCGCTTGGATGGCGAACTGACTTCGTTGTCATGACAACCAGCAAAACCCCCAGCCTTTTCCATAATGACGATAGGATTAGATACTCGCCAACCGAAACAATGCGATGAGTGCGCTGCTAACGAGCTGTTGCTTGTATTGCGTGTCCTCCCTGCTTTCCTGTTCGGAGGCTTTTCCCGATTCTGTCGACCCTCCCTCCGTCGATTTTCTGTTTGTTGTGTTTGGCTAATGGCGTGTTCTAGGATTGAAGCGTCGGAAGTTTTTGTTGCTTTTTTTTTTTCACACTCGTGATCTTCATTCATCTTTACAATACAATTCAATATGTATGTGCGCAAGATTGCGTGCCAGATTGAGTTAGTGCAAAGTAGCCGAAGCATCCAAATATGCACAACTGCTCTCTACCACCAAAAAACTTGAAGTAAATTGAGCCTTCCTTTGTCAAAAGCGGCCCAAAATCTATTCTATGTAATCCAAACTATACCTTGCTTAAAGGTAGCCTACCATGGCTACGGATCGTAACTATACGGCAAAAAAAATGGTACGTCACATTCTGCGGCAAAGCTAAATAAGCGCCGTTAGCGTGAATGAAGCCTGAATTGGTTGCGTACCGCATTACCATCGTAACTCAAGCCATTTCAGGATCCGAATTAAATTGGCTGCATCGATAACAAACATTTTGTAGCGATCCATCCTACGTTACAGTTATTATGTCCTGACTCTCCGTCATCTGTGGACGTCCACCTCGTTAGTTCATAGCTCCTCTGTATCTCGCCGGCAAGACAATGCGACCATACAATGTTTATGATCTAGCTGTCCAACAACGCTGCGTTGTGTATAGGGCAAGGACATGACGTAGTATTATTGTGTATAGCTCTATGGTGGAGCCAGTAACTGGGTTCGCTGCAAGGGTCACTGGAGGGGGAAAAGAAGGCCGTCTTACTGAAAACAATGCTGTTAGAGTGGATTTCTTAGGCCTATAACGCGCGATTTTTGTTGATTTGTTGGCACTTGCTGATATTTTTAAGCAAGTGGCATCTTTATTTTCTGATTACAACCTCGCAGCATAAGGGATTGGAGAAAACAACAATTTTTTAAGCTTAAGAAACCGCTCTCAAAGCACTGGCTTGACTAGAAGTGCCGTTGTTTAACCCTCCATTTCAGTCTAGTGCCCCTTGCAGGTATCTCTCTTGTAGCCAATATGACGTCCACTTGCCGCTGCTCTATTGCCTTGACAACCAATTATAAAAACTTGTTTTGGAACTGCTATGATTATCTTCCATGTTTTCCCCATTCTGGCCAATGCATCAATCGATGCAGGGGCGGATTTAACGAGGGGGAGCAGGGACGGCAAGGCCCCCTCGGGCATTCAACATGAAAGGGCCTTCATGGGCCTTCATCGTAAAAGGGGCCTTCATTCCCCAAGCATCAGTGAAATATAGAACTAATAACAAAGAACGTTGTTGGGTTTTAGCTAGCTAAAAAAAAAAAAGGTCCTCAGAATTTCGGGAAGGCAGGGGGCCTTTTAGGGGTTTGCCCCCCCCCCCCCCCCCCGGGCTGTCTCCTTAAATCCGCCACTGAAGCGATGTAAGTTACTCCAATTTCGACTCATTGTAACTAAAATTTCTTCCCCCAAATTTCCCTTGTCCATACTTCAGCTACATCATGCCCCAAACTTTCACGATTTTATCACCCTCATCCCATTAGTAAAGTTAGA
>JAHWFP010108205.1:954-30834 GCA_023313725.1 Lithobius niger
TGAGTTAATAATTAAACCATCAAGGGGGAACATGAATTAACTGATGAACTAGCTTACTTCTGAACCTTAAGCCGAAGGAAGTAGTGAGAAAAGCCCTGACCTCAAACCCTAACCTAGAATTTTAATTCAGAAGAGAATTAGAATCATATCTGCTGAAGGAATTGAGGCCGACCATAAGGTCAAGCAGAAACATCACACTTCATTCTACCAAATAAGAGCCAATTTTGAAACTTTTGGACATTACGTAGAATAGCTCCAACACTGCACGGATGGTCATAGATAGAGTTTTACGGCTATGACATTTGTAGTGTTAATTAAGTTAGTTGGTTTTGGTCCGAATTTCACTGGGTAGAGTGCAGAAGGACATTTATAATGAAGAATTTGTGACCCGTTCTACATAATGACGATTTGACAGCTTATGATATTATGGCCTAATGAGTTGCAGATGATTTGGGGGTAACAAAAAAACGTAGGGATACAAAAAAAAAAAACCAAAAAAAAAACCATACCATTACTAAGAAAATTGGAAGAGCTCTGTTGTACCCAAGTTTAACTTTATTTTATAGGTTATTAAAATCCGTAGGTTGTTTGGAGAGACAGTAAACCAGTTCTGGTTAACGTTCCCTAATTAATGAAACAAGAAAAAATTGTAGCTGCGTTATAAATACATTGTCGAGTTTTAAGTTTTGTTGCAATGCAAGCTGAGGCTTTGTTTACAAGGTGCACTTTACGTTAACCACTCTTTAATTGTTAATGAATGACGTTACATAAAGAAATGAACAAGTTCGACAATAACAAACTCAATGAACCAATTTATCCCTTGTTACCTTTTGGGTTTTTTGGAAGTGCGCCTGGATGAGTCCTCGTCTTTGCTCGAAGTCCTTCACCAGTGCCATCAATCCAGACGTACATGAGTTGGCAGATGTCATTGGGTTGTTCCAAACCAAGGTATTTTTGCAAGATGGACTTGTTGGTCACCACGTTGGGCGTAATTGTAAGCGTCATGATGCTGTTGCTATGGCTACCAAATTACGTAATAGTCTAATCAGTTTCTGGGCCTGTAACAAAAAAAAAAAAAAGGTAATTATTAGCAAAGATTGGTTATGATAATTTGTAAATATTTAAGAAACTTCGTTCTGTTTATAAGATTTAACAAAGTGGTAATTTTACGGGATCACATACGAAAGGCAACATGGAGGCAATCAACTTAATTGGGAAAATCTACGCTAACAAACTCCATACTACGATGGTAGTTTCGTGATAAAACTGGGGTCCAGCTCGATAAAATTCGGGCCAAGGCAACAAACTTCCAACCTATCCTGCAATATCGAAGAGATTTGCCGACAGCAACGCCCAACTGTTCGTCAGCGTTGTTCACAATATCGTCATGAATAATTCTTTCATTGGCGTCTGGTTGAGGGCTTCGGAGGTTAAATTTTTTTCTCACCAATTATTAACCGTAGGCAAAATCCCCCCCCCCCCCCCATACAGCTATTAGCCGGCTAGATTAATACTGTACAACAGTTTCATATATCAAGGAGTCTGCAGACTGCAACGCTGCTAAGTGGTCTGCAGGCCACCTCATAGTAGCATAGATTAGAAAGTTAACTAGATATACCGTCTCATTTCGTCGTCCTACGCGGGCCCCTAGCGGTAGTTGCGGCTACTAACACCTCTGTTAATGCTTTGCTTTCGAAACAGCACGAAAGCAAAGCATTAGCAGAGGTATTAATAGCCGCAACTACCGCTAGAGGTCCGCGTAGGACGGGAAGAAGTGAGACGGTACATCTAGTTAACTTTCTAATCTATGGTATTAGCGATTGGTCAATAAAATTAGGCCTTGTGCACTGAAAATAAAAAAAAGTTACGTGAAAGAGTTAGTTATAACGGTCCTATATACGTGTGATGGGTTTCCCCCCACATCACGCAAAAACTATAATGAAACGTTTACTAATGGCGACGTATTACTGCGACTATATTGCTATGCAGATTTGGACGTAACAATCCTAGGATGGACTGGATCACATGATCTGGTTTTACCTCCGTTGAGTCGACTTTGCGACATGTTAATTTAACATGTATACGTTGCTAAAGCCTTTTACGCTTGGGGTAAACGAATATACAAGTGGGTACGTGAGGTTCACAGGGGAGCCAGCTAATAAGTTTTAGTCTGTTACGTGAAAGCTGGGAAGACTAGAGCAGCGTCGAGTGACGTCATATTGGCTACGAGGCACCATTTGGAGGTAATAGCTACAAGGTGCACTAGATTAAAATGCAACGGCACTTCTAGTCAAGACAATGCTTTGAGAGTGGATTATTTAGGCTTAAAAGAACGTTGTGTTCCGTACGCACATTTTATGCCCAACCACAAGTCCCTGAGACCTCTGTGAGCGGCGCTATTTAAAGAAAACCCCGTTAGGACGGATGTTAACCGTCACCATTTGGCCATCGAAAAAACGGCTAAGTCCCACACACGGTCAAAGTGTCGGGGCTCAAAAACTGGTCGTGTAAACTTGATGACAACAAAAATCGCGCGTTATAGCCTTAAGAAATCCAGTCTAATAGCATTGCCTTCAGTAAGACTACCTTATTTTCGCCCTCCAGTGCTCCTTGCAGCTAACTCAGTTAATGACCCACCGTAGAGTTATACACAATAATACTACGTTATGTCACTGCCCTATTGCAACGACTTTCGTCTGTCCGTCCGTCCGACCGTCGCCCTTTTCAACTCTGGAACGGTACCAGATAGACCAATGGTTTTCACCATTGATTTAGCGTCCAAAAATTAGTTAAAAGGGATAAATAAAAAAAACCACGGATGTATAAGCGATAGTGGCCCACGGGAGTGGCCGGAAGTGGCTGACAAATGAGCCCATCATCTGTGATACGGTACCAGATAGGTACAAACGTTTTCTTCATTAGATTTTCTCTCCAAACATTAGTTAGGTATAAATAAAAAATAAATAAATAACGGAAGTATGAAGCGGAAGTGGCCCGAAAGTACCGGAAGTGCGTAGAAGTCGCTGCCCTGCTTAAGGTTTTAACTAAACTATACCACGCGCCATGGCAGTTTGCTGTGACGTGCATATCACGTGACTGGGCTAGTCCAATCAGATGGCCAAACAGCCGTTGTTCTCGTTCGTCATTGGCTAACTCATGGTGACGTCACGGCAAACAGCCATTGTGCATGGTTTAGAAAGTTCGCGATTGCAATATTCCGTAACGTGACTTCGGAAACCTTAGTCGTTACAAGCATGCTGGATAGCCAGAAAACTGACTAGTTCTTCAATTTCTAAGCCGCGCTATGTACAACAGACTTGTTTTGTGTACGCGGTTTATCTCGAGTCCTGCAGGTATTTTATGAGCGGCTACGTTTTCCTGGAGGGGCGGCATTAATCGACGGCCGCCGCCATTGTTTTTGTAACCATCTCGGATATCAACAAGGTACTCTGCTACCAAAAACATACAATTGATTATCTGTGTCTTCTGGGGCGAACTCAAGATAGGCCGCGGACACTTTAAAACCGTACCAAATTTTGTGGACTTAACCTTTTTTTTGGCAGTTGCTGCAGAGATCTGCTTGAAAGTTGTTCTTCATGGCTGGCTGACCCCTTTAAATTTGCGTAGTTTTATGCAAAAGAGTTTCAGTTAGTAACCGCTGTGTTTAAATTCGAATGATTCCTAATCGACTATGCAACTAAAAGCTAATGAGTATATCATTTTTATGCGGCCTTCTCCATTCAGCCACACGTACTGAATGACGTCACGTTTTGTTGACGAATGCGTTCGCCTGTCATCCCTGCATTAATTTTCATTCCGTTTGAAGGTCCTATAACGTCCCACCCTTTTTCACATTCAAGGTCTTGGGAACGGTATTCTTTCAGTAGCGTCATCTAAAACCACATTCCTCATAATAGCTGGCGATGGCAGTCGCTTTTACGTAAACACATTTGTAGCCCGATACTGTTGTAGTTGGCTGGGTAGGTTTTCAAAAGGGGTGTGTCGACAAATAACCATTTAATTTTAACAAATGTGTACTTTCTGACAAAATAACATCGCCAACGATCTTGACGTACGAGGGAGAAATCTTTTAAAGGGACAAGTCCTTCCGGTATGTCGCCCGTTGCGTTAGCGTTTGCAACATTTCCACAGGTTTAGAGTTAATGTAGCAAAATCACCTCGCTCAAAAGAGAAAAAACAAGAAAATGAAGGTGTTGGCAACATTTACATATGTTTTGAGCTAATGTCGCAAAACAGTCATGCAGGAAAGCCAACATGGATGCATGCATGCGTTTAGGGTACGTTCCTCAGGTTGGCTTTCCTAACTGTATGGGCTCAATTTTGCAACATTACTTCAGACACTTATAAATGTTGCAAAGGCATTCATTTTCCTATTTTTCCCCTCCTGAGAAACGAGATTGCTACATTCACTAACTTATGAAAATGTTGCAAAAGCTATTTGGCGCAGGACGATCGAATCTAGTGAGATGGTATGGCTTTTATAAGCTGTAGAATTATCTACCAATAGATAGTGTTGCTGCCCGAAATCCTAGTAGAAACAGGGTTTCTCTGCCTAACTTAAAGGTACATTCCTCCAGTTTTTTGGCTCAGTTTTGCAACATTACTTCCAAACGCATGTAAACTTGCAAAGGCATTCATTTTCCGATTTTTCCCTTCGTGAGAAAGGTTTTGGTACATTCACTCTAACCTATGTAGATATTGCAAAAGCTATTTTCGCTCAGGATGCTCGAATATTGAGAAGGTATGTCTTTAAGCATAATCTGGGCCTGGAGTCGTACCCTCATTCCCTGTGTGGGTCACTTCACGACAGCTAAAAAGAATTCTGAAAATCGCTTTTAAATGTGCCCCCCCCCCTCCTCCTCCTCCCCCCCAAGACCTGAAGTGAAAATTGTAGTTTTGGTTTGGTAAAGAGTTGAGAGAAATACCGCATTCACTGCAACTGAAAGATTCTAAAAATTGACTTTCTGAAGGGTTTCAATGGGCTAAAATTTCGTAAACAGTGTTCTGAAGAATTTAATTATGGCCCCCACCAGACCCTTACGCGGAATCCCCCCACTTTTAATTTCCTTCCCCCCCCCCCCCCCCCGTTTTTATTGAGGTAGATTTCACACCACACGGAGTTTTTGATGCTGTTAAAAGTGGCACTATCACCGACTGAAAGTGTGCAGAATCTGTCAACATTTAGCGCATCAGTATTATCTAGCACTTGCTTGCATCAAGCGAAAGGATGCACAACGCCATTTCTCTCAACGAAACAAACTAAGCCACGACCTCCTTAATTACCGAGTGAAAATTTGGTACGTTCTCGTGCCCCTGGGATAAAGCTGTAAACATTAACAATATCAGTGCCGCTAGATGGCGCTACGGTATTTTCGTACGGTTCTCAATCGGTTATAGTGCCTCTTTAAAGGCGCCGGTTCACCATTTCGATAGCGTTGCCCATATTCTAAATACAGCATCCACGTTCCAGATGCTCCGTCATCCAATAGGCTGATGTGGGTCACGTGATCTCGTTTTCGTTATGAAAATTCGTTGCACTGCGGCGAAGTGTTGTTCCCCCCGGGGGGGGGGGGGGGGGGGTTCAAAACTATTTAGCGTCACTAAAACAAATTGATCACGATAAGAAGGCAAAATTAATCGTTTAAAAATATACCGTATTAGGACACTAAAATAATTTTAAGAAAAATCAGAACTGGCTGATAACATTCAGTTTTAAAACGGATTGTCGTTACGAGTGGAGCTAAGTTAACACACGGTTTTGTGTTCCGAGAACGCCCGACAAGCGTGTTCATCGCCCGCTCAGGCTGAAGCTTCATCCGTGGTTTTTGTGCATTGTAACGATATATATACAGTTTGAATCGAACACCGAATAAGTTCTACTTCGGATGATGCCCACGCACCGAGTATTTAGTTTACTCGTATTCTGGCACTGTCGCCATTAGAATGGTTACCATGGCAATGCCGCCGCTATTTTTTATTACAAGTTTCGGCTCCTACGAGAACCAGACAAGTGCTGCCGTCTGGTGCCGTTGGTGTAAGCAGGTCTTTCTTTACCCCACGTTTTCAGAAAAGCCTGTCACTACCTACTAATCTACCCTGAGCGTGGTAATAAATACCGATGGTTTTAGGGGGCGCTAAGTAAAGTGAACCCTCATAAGTGTATAGCGCAGTCAGCTCACTTCCGCCTGCGAACTTCATCCCATTTTGGTAATAATATGTTTACCCTTGGCATGCCGGATTTATTCAAGCCCAATTAACTTGTCGCTCATATGTTTGATTACCAACTTACTTTAAGCCGCTACCGACATGACGGTTCTGATCTGCAGTTCTTTAACGAGCGTCATTTACAGCGCCTGAAAATTGCTCAGGAAATAACGAAAAAAATGTCCGAACAAGTGGCGACAATTAGACTTAAGTTCTATTTTTTTCCCCCCACAGCGGTTGCAAAACAGACATGTAGAAAGAAACAAACCTCGTAGTGCAGATTTTGTTCTTCGTCAAATGTAAATTACGGAGCTTTACAACAGTGGCACACTGGGAGGAAAGGGGCAACCAACAAAAATTGGAATTTAGACCAGTTATTACTAACGTTTGCAACAATGGTGAGGATGGTACGGTATTTGTACCTCTGAGAGATTAAACCGTAGCCTCCAGAGCAGAGAGTAGTTGCATCCTTGGAGGTACAAGTCGTATCCTCCAGCCATTGTTGGAAAACAGTGGTAACAAGTTTTTGCGGCCTTAACCATTTCTGTTAACACCGGCTCTCGTCAGATCACCGAAGTTAAGCAGCATTGGGCCCGATTGATACTTGGGTGGGTGACCACTTGGGAATCCGGGTAATGCAGATGTAGGGTTTTGGGGCAGATGACCGGAAGCGGTTAACGCTCGACAAACTCCTTGAACAAGTTTTTTGTACTTATACTGGGTTGTTGCTACACTCGGAATTGCTGCGCAGGATGCTGGGAATTAGTGAGAAGGTATGTCCCTTTAATTAACGTTTAGCGGCCTTATGCGCCATCTAATGGGTGCCTTGGATGTTAAGGTTAGGTTCCAAACAAGCGGTAGACCGGTCTACGACTGAAGTCCTCCCTCCAGTAAAACTAAATCAATATCTCCGTTCGTATTCAATATTTGTCGACCAGATTTGGCCGAATAGATAAGTATGTAAGATACATTTACCCCAAAAATTATACAATTCTGTACTAGAGTACAGTAGGGAGCACACGTGAATTTGAAAACTTGAAACTTGTTGTTCTGCCACAGTTTCAATAAACTACTGCACCTACCTAAATTCGAGATACTAAGTAATGGGCAGCGACACTAAGAATATTTTTAATTTGTATATCACAACAGCACGTAACGGACGCCATTTTCTCAATTTTGCATTGATTATTCAAATAAAAAAAATAAAATTTTCATCGTGTACATAAATATGAACAAGCCAAAGTGAAACTTCAATCATATAACCCTTTTAACGGCACACTTGACGTTTTTGTTTGTAATAATATTCAGGCGCAGCTGCAATAAGTGTCGTGTCGGTGCATTCATTATCTTTCCTCATTATTTAATCTTATTAAAACTCCGATTAGGAAAGTTTCATAACCTTGAAGCCAAATAACGTGACTGAAAGACTAACATGTTTGACAACAGGTGTGGCACAAGTGGAAATTTCCCTGGCGATAGCAAACAAAACTTTTAAGCCAGCTGCATTCTGTAGATCGCAGCCTTGCCCTGGTAATTTCGGGGCTGGCCAACTGGCCAAGAATTATTTTCGTTCGCAATCAAAAAAGGCTTATGAACCTGCATGGCGAAATTTGTTCCCGCATACAAGTCGCTACCTGCTGGGTGAAATTCGGCCCAAGGCAACTGACCGAACGTAAACATTTTTCTATTTCCCCGTTGTGGTTTTCGGAGTTCGGACACTATTAGAGGGAGGTCAAGTTTCCTTACTCGACTTTCACCAAGTAAGAAAGAGTTCATGCAAAACAAATTTTACTGCTCCATTTCATGCTTAATGTGGTAAATTGGGCCTGGTGGCCGAGTAAGCCTATTTACTACTAATGAGTAACATGAGTAACAGGGGGAAGAGACATCATTATTGCTTCAGCAAACGTGTACAAGTGTGTTGGTCAGCTGATCAGACAGCTGACTATCGGTTAGGCCGCCCGCGCACTGAGCGACTTGGCCGCGCGGCCAGGTTGCTGCAGCCAATGAAAATGATTAGTGCGTGGTTTTTACATAAACGGTAAGCATTCTCATTGGCTGCTGCGACCTGGCCGCGCGGCCAAGTCGCTCAGTGCGCGGGCGGCTTTAAGTTATACATTAATAAGGGGTGTATGGTGCATTCACAGTGCAGTGAATGACGTCAAACTAAGCATTGACAGGTGACGTTGGGCATTGTACCACACACACTACATTTATAGGCTATTTGCAACAGGGAAAAATGGCTCACTGGGCTACAATAGATTAATCACTTCTTTAATCCCATAACGAAGGGAGGGTGATAGCTGTAAAATGGTTTCCTAAGTTCTTTTGAGTGGACAGCGGTGGCTCAACAGTTTTAATCCTGGACTTGCCTCCCCCACCTCCCACTTTTCGGCACAACTTGAGCGGCGAAGTTGACGTAAATAATTATCAATCCACCCAAGCCAATACTAACTGAAATTAGTTAACAATCTTATTTGTACTAACGATAAATCATTCCTGAATCTCTCAAACTTAACGGAAAATTCGTTTTATCCTAAGAGATTCTGTGTTTTCACAACATGTAAGATTCTGAAAAGATCTGGCCTAGTTGGGTCAGACAGTATCCCCTATGCGCCTGTCTGTTACAAAATAACCTACACTTGTCCCATGAATACCTGATTCTGTAGACCCAGTTACAGCCAAGGTAGGTACAGTTAACACGGGTTAGAGCTAACAACCTACACTTTTAGATTAACACAGAATTCTGTAGACCCTGTTACAGCCGAGGTAGGTACAGTTAACACGGGCTAAAACTATCTACACTTTTAGATGAAACAGAACTCTGTAGACCTTGTTGCAGCAAAGGTAGGTACAGTTAACACGGGTTAAAACTAACTACACTTTTAGATGAACACCGAATTCTGGAGACCCAGTTACAGCCAAGGTATAGGTACAGTTAAAACGGGTTAAAATCTACAATTTGGGATGAACACAGAATTCTGTAGACCCTGTTACAGCCGATGTAGGTACCAGTTAACAGGTTAAAACTAACTATCTACCCACCTAATGGGTTAAAAAGCTTTGCCCTCCCTGGTTACCTCCGTCAATATAGCTCAATCACGCGACTGTCTCCGAACTGCGCCTTCTGGCGGACAACCTGGACAACGAAATTCCAAGGAAAATCCCTCGACCCCACAGCAATTATCTCATTCGGATTGTGTGTACAGCTATTGGTTGCTTGTGTGCTGTCGCCCTCACCCTCGCCCTCACGTGGGCCAAAAGCCGAGATGTTTGGCGTGGCTCAATCCTGGGATGGATTCAGTTGCTACGGCAACATGGCTCCCATACTTTTCCCTCCAGGAGGCTTGACAATCTTCTATTTGCAATGTCATCTTCCACTACAATGATTTCGCAAATTTAAACAGTGGCTGGCCAGGGCCATATTATTTGGTTCTGTGCAGTCTGGTTTATCGGACCATTGCAAAAACTGTATTGCATTCAACTGCTTTGGCTGCCTCAAAACTTCATTTTGCTGGACCAACTTGGCCATCTTGTATTCTTATAAGACGTGTTTCTTTATTGTTTTCAATGCAACATGGAGCTGGAGAGATGGAGTCGCCACCCTTCACGCAAAAGTGGCACAGGGCGTGTACTTCCGCCATTATCATAATCATCCAGTGGCGGCCATTTTGTAATGTATACACAAAATGACGAGCGAACGAGCGAACGTGCCTCAACCATGTTCGATAGTTACAATAACGTTTAACCATGGAGCTGGTACTGTGATAGTATATACGTTCATGTTTTCAACTACTTACATTTAAAAGGTACATGCATCCTTGTTGGCTTTCCTATACGACTCAAGTTTTGCGAAATTAGTTCAAACATATGTAAATGTTGCCAACATAGTCATTTTCTTGAGTTTTCTTTCGTGCGAGATTATTTTGCGACAACTAACCTGTGTGAATAGTTGCAAACCCTATTCTCAACGGGTCGCCAAACATACTGGAAGAATTTATGTGCCTTTAAGTTAAATACGAAGAAACCCAATTTTTAATTTTTATGTGATGGGCTGCTCTAAACATAAGCTAATGGTTTCCTATGTATTTTTTTTCTGTAAATAGTTGCAGCGAATCAAACAGGAATCTGATATCGGTAGGGGCAAACTGGCAGGGCTCGGTTTCGAATCGGCTCGGTCAAAAGCAGTCAATTGGTCAAACGAGTCATATATAAACTGTTGAGGCTGCCGCAGGACGGGGAAGGAAAATAGTGCTAGGAAATTCTATTTGTCTGTTGCACGCCACAATCGACGGGAGCACAAGCGCATTTCTAGGGCATACTCTTCCCAACGGCACAGGTTGGGCAGACAAAGTTATAACCCAGGATTTCTAGCACAATATGAGACTGGCCAGCAAATATATGGTAAGCTGGCCTTGGTGGTTAGCATGACCATCGCGTGTTTCAGAGGTACTGGGTTCGAATCCGGCCTCAACCACCCTTGGAATTTTTGGGAAGAGCAGGCCCTGTGATGTCCGAGTCGTGTTCATGTACTGTGGCATGCAAAAGAAACTTACGGCTCCGATCGATGGGATTTACGTATCAAAATTGTCCCTCTCCTTCTGGTGCCATGACTAGGGTGCGTGTCAAACACTAGAAAGTGGTCGCCAAGTGGCTAACCCCCCCCGGCATGGTTTAAGGCCACAAGCTTTCTCGGTCGAATGGTGCTTTGGTCACTGCTGTGATCTTAATAACGGGTTCAGTTATCTTTAATTCTTTATGCCAGTGGAGGAGTGGCCATGGCGTTAAAGGCGATATTTCAGTGATCTGGGGACGAATTGGGTTGCCAGTTTGAATCCTTGTCAAGCCACTGACGAAACGTAAGTGCATAAAGGTAGTTTACTGTTCCAAGTTATTTCAGTGTACGATTTCCGCTGCTTTTTTTGGCTTGTTTTGTTCTTTCCTTTATGTAATTTACAGCGACTTGTATACAGGGCGGTCCACAAAAAACTGACGACCCGAGATTTGCCAGTTCCAACTTTTCTAGTTAGTACCCCTCAGGACCAGGAGAGGACAGAAATCTTTCACGTTTCATTAGATTTGATTTCTGTCCTGTCCTGTCCTGGTTTTGAGGGAATGTTGGGTCGTCAGTTTTTTTTTGTGGACCACCCTGTATATTTATTTAACGCCCCCCTCCCCCCTTCCCAAGTAAAATGGAATTACAAGGTTAAGGGTTTAAAGCGACTTGGCATTAACGACTAAACCCGAGAAAACGTGAACCAACTAAAAAGAAAATTCAGAAATTCGACAAACTTTGATCGAAAAGCTGTCTCGCCGCATGGAGTCAAAGACAAAAATTTGGGAGGGACGTATTAAGGTGGGGCTATAGCAAACCATTAAGTCGGTACAATTAACCCACAACTGATTACAACCTATCACAAAGTATAATGAATACGCATTCGCTAGACCGTATCTAATCAAAGGACACGTTTGTAAGCTATCATTCATATCAAAATGATTCATCCTTTTTGATCCATTGAACCTGCACCGAATGCGGTTCGTGATCGACGTGTCCTACATGGCTTTGATGATTGCGTAACCGGCCAGACTACAAAAGAAAAAAGCTCGCCAGTTTCCTCCTTGCTTTAGCCAGTCCTATTGTGCGTGTGGGAACTTTCCGACAGGGACGTTGAGTGGTCGTAGATTAAACAAGGAACTAAATCAAAATTTAATATGGAAACAACAAGGAAGATGTTACGTCGGTTCTTTCTGTATAGCTAAGGGAGTATGGAAGGATATATGGGGAGGTTTTTGATTTTATTAATCTGTACACTAAGCAGAGCACATAACCCTCAGCTCACCGCGAGCTTTGCAAAGTGAGTAGCACCACAGCCCAGTGGTCTGGGTCCTCTCCAAACCCAAGTGCATGCTGGTCGAATTCCACGATCGACAACCTAAGTGAGCGCTGAATGATTAAGACTCATCCACGCCAAACCAAGTACGCACAGTTTAGTTTGTGCCAATGAGTCTCGCCCCCGCTCAGTTTAATTTTAAGCCTATCCACAGGTCCGTGCGCACCCTGTAAATATGGTGATCGGAGTGTGGTACTTGGATAGCAAATGATCCCAGTACACAGAATAGGACAAGTCTTGGGACCGATTGTGCACCCCTCCTCGACTCCCCATGACCTCTTTCTATGCCTTGGAATTTTAGTTTATGACCGAACGAACGTAGTTAAAGAGTTCGTGGAATGATTCTTCCTAACTCCCCTCCCTCTCGATTTTCCCTCAAGTTACATTTCTCTAAGTTGTTAATGTATGAAAGGTTATACCTTTAGTTTACTTGAGGCAGCATGATGTCACACTCGAAGCTCTAACCGGTCATTTGTGTAGAAGGGTTGCGGTTATCGAGTAACAGACGCACGGGTTATGGTTTAAGCACCAGTTTACTTTTCTCACCGTTCCATTTGCATACGGTATTGTGAACCAGACCTGGTCGATTTCCGATGCCGCTTTAGGATTCACTTCCACGGCTTCTTTGGTCATCGAATTTACGTTGGTAGGATTCTTGTTTTGGTCTTCTAGCTTAAGCTTTTATCCGCACACCAGCGTCGTACGGTGTGGTTTGTCTGGCCAAGGCGACACTTTTTGAGCGCCTTTTATAGTGAGCGCACAAAAGTGACGTCTTGAGTAAGCCACAATGTCGCAAAACTGCCACATCAGAACACTCCTGCACCTGTCGCGCTGGCAGTTAAGCCACCGTAGGGGGTTGCTTCAGTGATGGCGTCCTTTGTTTATTCGCAAAACTATGCCGTCACGTGAATTGCCATTCCTTCTTATTGATTGTTGTCGCGAACCCAGTATGGCCATGTCAGTATGGCTGAGTGGTTAGGACTCCAGCCTTTGATTTAAAAGGTCGTAGGTTAGATTCCCCGCTCAGGCAGTCTGACATTTAAGTCCAAAAGGCAACGTAAATATGTTTGCATCCGTATTTATTTAACACTTATCAAGCCCAATTGGCTTTTTGTCCCGTTTATAACCCAGTTCCACAGACCAGGGAGTTGTGATTTTACATGTTCACGTATGTGGAATTTCGGGTAAAATCACACACCACCTAACGTTATTTAAAATTTTTAAACCAGAATCGCATTTGGCTCTTGCGTGGATATGAAGTGTGATTGTGAGGAGCGCTATCAAGTGGAGGCTTCGTTGGATCTCCCAATAAGTTTCATAAAACCGCCCATAAATCCGACGGTTTAGGCGAGACATAAGTTATCTTTCACCTTTCATGTCGCCAACACGAATCAAATCAAAACCAAGTTTATCTAGCTTATCTTGAAAAGCAATTAATGGGCGGACAAACAGGCGTCGGAACTAACCGTGGAAAAAATTATTCGTCTATGATTAGGAATAAATTGCCCGCTTCCCGCCGCTCCTACCCTACCCACCGAGGCAAATCATTACGAATTACCGTCACGCTATGTTGGAAACGAAATTGATACGATCCGTAAGGATTTTTATTGCGAGGAAAACCGGTAACGCGGCTGACGAAATTTGAAACTGAACGTATTTTGTATTTCAAATGAAGCTCTTTCGGATGCACGGTTCTACAACGGCTTGTTCCATCATCGTTGGGGCTCCTTTCAATGTAGCCTTCAACTGTTTATTGCATTGTTGGCTAGATTATAGGGCTGGACTTCTTAACGAGCGCACAAATAAGCATTACATTGACGCCCTCTTTGTTTATCAGTCCTTAGCATTCATCCCTCATCTCCCACAGGTGAAAATAAGAACACTGGTTTAAATGAAGGCCCGCATATGGGCAACCTTCAAAGTGGTGACTGATACTGGTCATGATCGCACACCAGTTCCGGCCGAAACGGAAACCTAATCCGATTAAATTTTAATAATACACCCCCCCCCCCCAAAAAAAAAAAAAGGTCAGGATAAGATACTAACATTGCGACTGAAGTTACCGTTTTCGTAACCCGCAGTCGGGCGCATTTCGGAACGGAAAAGATTATCGGAAAGCGTCTGAGCATGCGCAGTTGTGCACTTTCCTTGCTTTTCCGATTCGATTCCGATTCCGGTTTTGGTGGGAATCAACCTTTAGTTGTAGACCGGGAGGTGGAGGTGGTTGCGGATTCACGAAATATCTAAACCATGCGCAATGGCCGTTCGCCGTGACGTCACCATGAGTTAGCCAATGACGAACGAGAACAACGGCTGTTTGGCTGTCTGATTGGACTAGACCAGTCACGTGATATGCACGTCACAGCAAACAGCCATGGCGTGTGGTATACAACACTGGGTTCAGCCGAAAGTGAAACCATAACCTGAAACTAAGCTTCACGATCGAAACCGAAATTCGGTCGACCTCAAATTCAGATATCCCCCTACCCTTCTCAGGCCTAAAATAACGTTGTTTTCGCTAACAATAAAAATCGCGCGTTTTAGGTCTAAGAAATCACCTTCACAGCATCGGCTTCAGTATGACGCCCTCCTGTTTCTCTCTGCAGTGCCCCTTGCAGCTAACCCATTAAGGCTCCAGCATAGAGTTATATACAATAATACTACGTCGTGTCACTGTTCTATTGGACGGAGAATCTGGAACGTGGATGCCGTGTTTAGAATATGGGCAACGCTATCGAAATAGCAAACAGGCACTTTTAACAGCCCCCCCCCCCCCCCCTCCCCAAACACTCAGGTCACCACCAGAAAAAAATAAAAAAAACTTGCAGGGTAACTTGAAATCAAATTAATAAACTGCTTTTATTTTTAAATGTAATTTTACTTGATTTAATTTTGTAGTACTAATGCAATAGAAGTAGGCTAACTCATTATGTGTTCGTGAGGCGTATTTTAGAAAAAAACTGACTGCAGTGAAGCATAGGTAGGTTCAAATCGAATTAAACTGGATAAAGTGTGTAATGCGGCTGCCTTGAAAAAAATTTCTTGCCCCAGTCTGTTCCCAGATGTGCCTCCCCCCCCCCCCCAAACAATTTAGTCCTGACGCCGTCACTTTAGTACTGCTTCTCGCTACGCCATTTTTGAGAAGCTCCTTTACACTTACAGAGCACGTGACGTGCCACTAACAACGAGTACGTTGCTAAACATGTGAATTCATCACGCATGAAACATAATACATCGTAAAAATTGCTCTATCACATTACAAGTTTTACATTCCCGTTTTAGTCAATATAAACAGGACTTCAGGTTACATTAGCTACTGTTTAAAGCAGCAATGAACGCAAATAAAAACTTGAGCTTGGTTTACGTTTTGTGGTTACAAATTTGGGATCAACAACAACACTCGTATTGGTATCGGAGTCACACGTTCCTACGATACACTATGTGTAAATAGGCCAAGTGTAGTCATCCTAATAGCCGGTAAATCACAAATAGGATAATCAAGAAAAAAAATTACAATGCCACCTTTAAATACGTAATGTGGAGGCATGCAAACCTAAATCATAAGTTATACTTCTATGGAACGTTGATTCTTTGCACGTAGGGTGTTAAGTACATGGTGGCCACACAAAAACGTGCAAATTTTGGGAGAAATCCCTTTAAGGGGGGGGGGGGGGCGAGGGATAATCGTCTAACTGGAAAATCGCATAATTGGACGAACGTATAACGGAAAACAGTATAACGGAATATCATCTAACAGGAAATTCGTATAATGGAAAAGCATCTAACTGCAAATTCGTGGAATGGAAAATCGTCTAATATCCCTGCCTCGCTCGCGCTGCCGCGCTCGCTGCAGCTATACACATAACATCAGAAACCGCAGTTAGACGTTTATCGTTATACAAGTATCCATTACACGATATTCCGTTTAGATGCTTTTCCAAATTTTTTATTTAGGCAGATTTTAGACAATTACCCCATTAGACGATTTTCCAGTTTGACGTTTGTCCGACGCCCCTCCGTGTAGGCGTACCTGAAGGTAACACGTCTAATGCTATTTTGCTTTGCCAATGCAACCACTAAGCAAAGAGCTCCCTCACCGGGTGCAAACGGACCAGGGGATACGCTCAAAATCCGCGACCAGAGCCAGTGGCACATCCAGTTTAGAAAATTTTTAGTTTTAAGTACAAATAGGGACAGACTTTTCTGGACCCAAAAATCCGAGAAATGCTCGGTGTAGCCATGAAGCACGACAACGTATAGCCCAAAAATAACCTTTAAAATTGCGACCCAGTTTTTCGGAGTTGGGATTTTACATCCATAAAAATGGCCCCAATTTGCACTCAAAATAACTTGGAAAAAAACTTGGAAAAAACCGGGCGACGTCCCCCTGGAAACCGAAGGCGCAGGCTTCACTGCCGTACATTGCGTCCGATCGGCCCCCAAAATCGCTTGTGCCCGATGCCAGAAAGACGGCACCACAAAGTATTACGACGCCGTATATTTTACCCCACTTTGGCTCGTGGCATACGACCGACTCAAACAATCTTACAATGATTCTAGCAGCTGTGACATTGATGCAATGCAACTTCCTCGTTATACATTTTTACATAAACGAGATGGCAGACGGCAGCTGGTCACAAAAGATGTAAATAAAAAATAGCGCATGAAACTGTGTCGCGCTCTTCAAAATAAAGCCATCACAACCGAGCATTTATCGCCCTGGACGGGGTGCGGGGTTCTGGATCAAACGACGAATTAAGTTCTAACAATTTTTGATTTCACTTACCGTTCAGAAAAGCAATCATTTCGGAAGTGACAAATATTGACTTTTAACGACCCGTAAGAAAAATGGAACAAGATACCCAAACCCCAAGAGGGAAAGAACCCGTCAAGACGGAAAGCCAAAAGGCTGAACAAGAGTTTAATAAATACAGATGCAAACCTATTTAAGTTTCCTTTTGGGCTTTTATGTCAGACTGCCTGAGCGGGGAATCGAACCCACGACTTTTTGAAACCAAAGGCAAAATTCTTAACCGGCGCTGAGCCATACTGACACGGCCAAATGGCTCAGCAGTAAGACCTCAGCCTTTGGTTTCAAAGGTCGTGGGTTCGATTCCCAGCTCAGGCAGTCTGACATGCAAGTCCAAAAGGAAACGTAAATAGGTTGCATCTGTATTTAAGTTTTGGTCATTCATGGTGGTGGTGCAGGGCATTCAGAGTTTGGTCCCCATCTGATCAAAGTATACGTTGCGCCCACAAGTCCAAACAATTTTCTCCAAAACCAGCATTGCGGGTATCATGAAACTGGTATCACTTCAGATTAACGGACACTCGGTTAGTTACCCACTAAAAAAAATTTCGAATCCCACCTTCGCAATGAAGGAAGGGAAAGTTAGTCGTAATGAAACGTGAAATGCGCAAAATCCAATTTTGAGTTAAAAAAAATTAGGTCCAGTTCGAATTTTCGGAAAAAAATGCAAAAACAAATTACTGAAGTTTGTTGGCCGATGCCACACAAACGGAGTTAAGAAAGTCAATCTAATTTTTTTCAGACTGGAGAAATTGGCTTTAGAAAAAATGGTCCATTTCCGCAACCCTTTGATGACTTAAAAAATTGCACAGTGACGTGTTAAAATTTTCTACATCAATTTAAAAACAAGCCATTGAAGACGACACAAACAATTCGAACGATGTTTTTTCGGAAAAATTTTCAGTCAGCAGTTTTCAAATAATTGAAAACTCTGAACGCCGACCTGGCCTAACGTTCGTGTTTCCCCCACGTTGCTTCGAAATGTGAGTTGAATTGTGTGCATTTTAATGGCTTTCTTTTTCAAATTAATCTCGCATTGGGGCTAGTCTGCCTTTTAAGAGTTTCTAGAACAAAGGGAATTAATTGTATCTCGATTGGATTATGTAGGATGCAGGGATGGGCACAATGCCATTTCAATGGATTTTGAGTCAATTACCTATAGACATCAAGTCAAGTCGCAGCAATTTCTACCTACATATACCGTTGATAAGTTAATTCAATTCCAGACCAATTACAATTCAATTTCACGAGTCAAAATTCAATTCCAATCGAGTCAGTGCCAAGTTTCAATGCAATTAAAATCATTGCCACATTTTGTATTTGCTACTTCAAAGCATTTCCAATCAGTTCATTTTCGTTTCTCATTTGACAAATCAGTTCCAATTCATTGACTTGCTGTTGTTCCAGTCTTAAGTTATTACAATCAATTCCCGGTTGATTAAGGAAATGTTTTGACCAATTTCATTCAATTTCACTCAATTCAGCCTAAGTAAATTTTAGGTAAATTCTGATAAAATTTAAGGTATCGCCGAAAATCTAGACGATTTTGGTGAATTTTAAGGCGGAAATTGGGTAAATTAATTTGGATTTTGTGGAATTGGCCCGAATTTCAGGTTGAAATCAAATCAGGTCAAAACAAGGGACTCAAGTTAAATAAAAATGAAATCAAATATAGGCATTGCCAAGCCAATGGATGACTTGGCAAGTCAATTCAACCGGAATGCAACATAAGGTGAATTGATGATCAAGTCAGTTCCTACCAAGTCAATTTATAATTTCGGCAAATCCCCAAGTCAAGTCCAAATCAAGTCAAGACGAATTGAAGATTAAGTCAGTTCCATGAATTCATAGCCAGGAATTGTTCAACGCAGAATGAATTCCAACGTCCACAAAAGTGGAATTGAGTCATTCAATTCCAAGTCCGGAATTAACTTGTACCCATCGCTGGTGGGACGGGTCCCCAAAACCCACGCACCCCCACTTCGGGGTCCCCCAGCCCACCCAGAAGATTAGGCAGATGGGTGTACACGATTCTTAAGGGACAACGTGCTAGTCTGAAAAGTGTATAGAAAGCCTTGCGCCAGCCTAGACGAGACAGTCGTTATACAATGCAGACTAAGAATTTTAGACAATGTAAAAACTATTCTAAAAGTGTTTAAGGCATTTAATACTTAATCCATATAAGTATTAAATGCCTTAACACTTTTAGAATAGTTTTTACATTGTCTAAAATTGTTTATACCGTATATGGTTGGAAATGAAATACTATTGGTAAGTAAAGTCACCTTCTGCTTGTATTCGTAATTGATTGTGACGGCACAAATCCCGTTTCTACAGCTTAACTGTTGCAACGGTAGTTAATGTGAATTATTATTATTGTCCTTTTGTCTTACTGTCAGTAGAATGAAAGCTGGAGACACTTGTAATCTTTATCTTTGTTAGTTAGGTTTAAGGAATTAGCTTTTGAGTGTATGGCTTGCAGGGTCTTTAAACTCGTAAACATCTTTAAACTAATTATAGCAACAGTCGATTTGTTTTCTCTTGCTAATTCAGTGGTCGATATGGCTACTAATTGGCTAACACCAGTGAATAATTAATTTTCCCTCCTTACAGAAAGCAATCCAAAAATCCAAAATGATTTCTTGGCCGTGGTTCAATGGTGCATAAGCAACCCGTAAAACTAGAGGTCACTTGCGTTTCTAGTTTTGATCAGCTGCGACGGCGTGGCGTGGCGTGGCGTGGCGTGACGGCGCACACCTCTCACCTAAAGACGAGCCCACTGCGATTCTTCCATCGGTTTCATTTTTAAAACTTATAAGTTTAACTAGAATAATAGTGAATTGCATCAACGTGCAAAATATTCAGCACCGTTTGCCAGTTTTCTGGCAGGGAAGGTGCCCTGTTACCCTCCAAACCGATCCTGGCGCTTTGAAAATTTCGGCCATCGACGGCAACGTTGAAACGGCCCGACTGATATGGAGGAAATAACTAGATAACAAAGTTATTGCCCAAAAGTAGTTCTATGAATTCGCCCAGAAATGTGCCATAGAATCTGTGTGCAATGATAATTCGTTAAACTTTATATGAACACACAGACACCCCAGACAAACTGTTCGCACACGAGTCTAAATCGACTCAATTAGATAATTGCAGCGCGAATGTCGTACATTTCAGCTTTAATTGTTAGGTAGTTAAGTTATTAGAACACAAACGCCGTGTTTTCCTTACCATTGTTGCAAACAGTGATAACTTACTTGGACCCCTAAGTTGTAAGTAGATCGCCCCGTCGTCGCCATATTACACAATTCTTGACTTTACTGCTGGTTCGTGACCAAAACAAAGATGGCGACCAAGGAGGCTGTGGGGCAACCCCAAGCCTCAACTCAACCGACGCAAAGGTGTTAAAGGATTACGAGCCAGTGTTGGCACGAGCTATTCACGTGGCCAGCTTTCCAAACGACCTTGCTGAATTGCTTTAAATAAGTTCTTTCCCAGATTGCCAGCTGAGATGTTGTTTTACCCTTTCTATTTCGGGAACCAACTCATCCAACTGTCCGTTTGGCTGGCCCTCAGGAGGTTTCCGTATTTCCTCTTGACACTGCAGCGTTACCATTAGTGCCACCAGTGTCTGGATTTTGTAACGGTCTTCGCTTCAAGAGCGAAGCCAACTGATTAAATTATACAGGGTTCGTATATGTAACCATCAACCAAATTCCAAGCCTTTTCCAGCTTTTTCTTGGAATAAAGGGATTTGGGCGTGTGGTTCAGCTCGGAATTTTAAAATTTCCTACTAGCTGTTACTAAGCTGATGGATATTAGGACCGTTCATTATTTATCAACGGGGGTGGGCTGACTGATTTTCATCAATATCTAAAAAAAATTCATGACTCCCCCCACCCCTTTGATGTTAAATTTTTTTGCCCCCCCCCCGCCCCAAAAAAATGGATTAAAATTTTAATTTTTGCGAAATGCACTAGGACTACTTTAAGACCTTGTGTAATGTGCTGAGCTAAATAAATTCATTACATTAGCATTCTATAACTTGCTGCGCACTGACACTCTTGCCGTTTTCCTGACCCCTCCTGATAGCACCCCCGAAAAACATTTTAGGCTCCCTCCCTCTTCATACAAAAACTTTCAAACACCCCCCCCCCCCAAATTTTCGCCGCCCGCCACCCTCGATTTCCCCTCCCGTTCATACATAATGAGTGGTCCCTTTAAAAGTTTAAACTGTTCAGCAGAATTTCACAAAGTACCCGCGTGGGATGAATAATGAATTAAGCTCCAATCTCTATGATAAGCTCTATAATCATTTGAATATCGTAGTCTTGTGGCTTATCCATAACTTTCAGAATTCTGTGTGGTCGTGTTGATTACGGCCGGTATATATCGTTGCTTTACATGACGGAGAACCAGTTTAAGCATTAATTCCGTGTGCTGTCAAATTTTATTTCATAAATTATTAAGAGTGCTCCTTACTTTTTAACGACTTCATATTTCCCATGATCGTTTTTTTTATTTGAAATTAATTATATCCACATACCAGTTTTACCAAATTCCCTTTTGGAGCAACATTACTTTTGCTGTCATAGCAACAGCGCCGACGAACTTCTTTGAACGGCAGCAGGTTTTTTTTTTTGAGCACGCCAGCCAAGGTCGATCTTTTTTCTTTCAATCTCAACAAAATCTTTCCATGGCTCAACTAGCTATAAGACTGGAAAGGTTCGTCATGTCGAAACACAGGTGGCGTTTTCCAACGAAAAGGACATGCGTATTCAAGAGCTTTAACATATCTTGTTTCAACAGCGAAAATTCCATTTCACAATTTTTATTATTAATTTGCCAATACAACATAGGCGGGGAGGTGAAATCAATGTCATTCCCAGCTTCCTGACATAATTTAAAAAAACAAAAAACAAAAACAACAAAAAACACTAATCAAGTGTAGACTAGCTTAAGCTGGGTAAAGAAAAACGTTTCTTAAAGTGTCCACGGCCTATCTTGAGTTCGCCCCAGAACGAACATATAATCGATAATCGATTGTATGTTTTCGATAGCAGAGCACCTTGTTGATATCCTAGATGGATACAAAAACAATGGCGGCCGTCGATGAAAGCCGCTCTTTCCAGGAAGATGTAGCCGCTCATAAAATACCTACAGGACTCAAGATACGCTGAGCGCACAAAAATGGATGCAGTGATTGGAAAAATAGCGCCTGCCTTCATCCCACTCCTCCCCCCCCCCCCCCCACCCGAAAGTCTTAGTAGTTTGGAAGACAAATTATAATCGAAAATACACTACGCTCTTGTGGTAGGCTATTACTGCCGAAAATGCATTCTTCGGTTACCAGGAGCTAGCTAGCATTTATCCCGACGTGTACTACAGTGAAGCCTATGGTTCAGGAACGATGTTTGCGCTGCGCTGCTAAGATGATATAGAGGGGAGGCGAATGCTTTATGCAGAGAAGTCTTCGGAATTAAGATTTAAAATTCGTGCTGTGCTAAATTCATTGATTAAAAATTGATTTAAAATCCGAAGTAAAATTTATAAATAGGTCAGCGTTTAGAATGAATTTAGGCACAGAGTGGCTGCTAGGAGGATGCCTAAGAATTAACAAGTCCTACAGAAAGGAGGACAAGCATGCGACTATTGTTATTTTTTTAAATGATGCAATGAATGTTACTTGCCGTGATGCCGACACGGAGAGTAAAGAATGTGATAGAGTTTTTGACGATATCTGAAAAGCTAGACGGGGCTCAGTGACAGTAGATTCCACAGATTTCATTTGGTGAACACAAACCTTTAAACCTTTCTCTTTTGCAAGCTTTTGTTTTTATTTATTTATTTTTTATTTTGATGTTGGCGTGGTTCAGGTGTCTGCATCTTGCAGAAGTTTTATTAATGCATCCGTACTTAAATGGCACAGACGGACCGAAGGCTAACATTTAATCCATGCAATCGTCGAATTTACGATATTTCAAAGACGATTCGAGTGGCTAGCACAGAAGAATAAAACCAAATAAAGCGTATAGGTAGAGGATAATTTGCCTTCAAGACAAATTCTGGGCGACTGAATTGGTTTGGGAACCCTACTAATCGCTGATCTCCTTGTTCTCTTCGTGGCGAAGGCGATTTATCAAAATCAAACTGAATTCACCACACAATTTTTTTTCCTTAATAAATCAACAATATACGTATATTTCGAAATAGGCTACCGCAGGGGCCGCCCCGCCCCCCCCCCCGGGGGGGGGGAAAGCGGCGATAACGACAGTTGCTTTGTGATGAGAACCTATGTCTATCTATAAGATGATGACCTTAGTTTAATTTGTAGCCTTATCTAAGGCTGATGCAAGTAATCATTTGGTTTATCAAGCGGAACAGACTGCCTTTGAATCAGTACTTGCTACGTACGACAAAATGGGATGGAAGAAACTTACGCATGGGAAACTTAGACATACAATAAATAAAACTGTGTCGACTCTCAACTCTGCTGATATAACGGCTCATTAGGTAATGGCTAATAATTCAGAACTATTAGTCAGTGTGATTAACTTGGCTAATAGGATTAACCTTGGCGACCTTTCCCTGGTTGAATGCTATCACTACCTTTGAAGGCCGACCCTTTATGAAACTGGCGGCTTCTTTTATACCACGTTTGGTTTTGGGCGAATTTGGTTTATCTAGCGGAACAGACTGCCTTTGAATCAGTACTTGCTACGACAATAAGTGGAATGAATCTTTATGGTTTCAAAACTAACAAGTGTAAATAATTTGATGAGCTGTAGTGACCGGATCGAGTTTTGTATTTGAAATTACATTATTTCCACGCGCACAAATTGTCTACACAATTAGGGCCGCCGCGCACTAGGCGGCCAGGTCGTACAGCCAGTGGTCGTCGCGGCCAAAAAAAACCGACACGCGCCGCGGCCACGTCAGTTTCCCTTTTTTCTTCATCACGTGGTGAAAAATGAAGTATTATCTCCCTGTGGTTGCCGGCACGCCGCCAGAGATCCCAGTGGCCGCTGCGACTTACTGGCCGCGGAGGCCAAGTGCGCGGTGCTACATATACTGTAAGAATTCTCATTGGCCGCAACGACCAGGTCGCCAAGTGTGCGGGGCCCTTAGGATAATGGTGCTCGAATTTTCCTTTAAATACCGCAAATCGCAAATGCGTGTTTTTATCTAGTCTGTATTACCTTGTGATGTAAAACCTTTCGTTTTTACAGTCGTTGTTTAAACCAAGGGTAGTATAGCAGCGCAAGCTCTGCCCCCCCCCCCTCACCTAACCCAACGCCATATCCCAGCATGGTGTTAAAACTATGTAAGCCACAACATACTACATATTTAGGCTTAGAACAGCAATATTTCAGCCCATAGGCCATATGACCTACTGGGCACTGACCACCGCTGGTATTGAGAGTGCAAAAGATGTAGAAACTCGTCGGTTTATTCATGGTGGGTTTATTCCAAAAATGCGAATATGCACCACGAATTTTAAAACGCACCAATGATTCCCCCTCAGCTCATTGCGAAGTCCTCTGACGTAAAGTCATTCCATCACCACGAAACCTCCAAACCACTTATTACAGCGCGCAAGTGCAGCCCACCTGTGTACGTCAGGTGGAATAACATCCCACAAGTGAAAGGTTTTAAAATTAGGCTATACCTAAAGCGGTTTCAAAATTCGAAGGGATTTTGTCTCGAAGCATTACCCTCCACAGCTCGCTTGTTCAGAGTTGCGAAATTTACCACGATCGATTCAACTTTGTGAAAAATTATGGCTTGTAACTTGTTGCGCCTTATCGCCAGATAAGGGTTATCACTCAAGGGAAGATCCTCCAGCACGTGGGTAGCGTCTTGGAAGAGAGCCAAGTTCCAACTCGCCGTGACCTAGAAATCGGCAAGCTGCTTTTTGAAGGGAGCTAGTTTACGTTTTGCGTGGAAGATTTGGCGGAATTTGTTTGCAACTGCATGGTGAGGTAACGCCAAACTTATTTAGTTTTAGAAGATCGTATTCAAGGCAATAGAACTCTGTCCACTCCGCTGACATTCGTCTAGTGTGATCCTCCCATTATCAAGTCCCATGTGGACAAAGTTTGTAAAGTGTCCGCGGCTTATCTTGAGTTCGCTGCAGAAGGAACACAGATAATCGATTGTACGTTTTTAGTAGCAGAGTGCCTTGCTGATCCAAGATGGTTACAAAAACGATGGCCGCCGTCGATTAAAGCCGCCTCCTCCAGGAAGACGTATATAGCCGCTCATAAAATACTTGCAGGACTCAAGATACGCCGCGCACACAATTAAACAGGACGGAAAGCCAAATGGGCTCGAGAAAAGGTTAAATAAATCCGGATGCAAACCTATTTCCGTTGCCTTTTGGACTCAAGACTGCCTGAGCGAGGAATTGAACCCACGACCTGTGAACCTAAATGCCGAGGTCCTATGCTGCCTATACGGACGTTTCCGTTGGCCGTGTCAGTATGGCTCAGCGGTAGGACCTCTACATTTGGTTTCAAAGGTCCTGGGTTCGATTCCCTACTCAGGCAGTCTGACAAAAGTCCAAAAGGCAACGTAAATAGGTTTGCATCCGTTATTTACTTGACAAAGTACGATTAGAGCTCGTATCCCCTCGGCTCGTAAGCCAAAGCTCTAGCAACAGTGTATTTTGCGTGCTTTACTCGGATTTCCAAGGAACACTTTTTGTTGCCGACATCTTTGTTGTTCTAGGTACACAAAAACTATTATCAGTAGCAAACAAGAGAATTCCAGTGTGGCGCCTTTTAGAACACCCAACAATATAGAAATAGCGATCGAGGTCGAAATCCGTTGCCCAGAGCATTTTATTCAATTTCAGTTTCACTTCTGGGTTGAAGCTCTTTCCACCCGAGTATGCCTCACGTCTTTAAAATTTAAAACCAAACAATTACCATACAGGTAAGGTTTCTTCCGATAGAGCACACGTAGAAACACAATGCTGATCTGTTTTGGTACTAATGTAAAGTGAAACCTGCGCTTTAATTGCTTGGTGTTGAACTAGTAACCAGTGGCTGCTAGGCATGCCAAAATTAAACCCGACGCTGCTGAGTATTTTCGTAAGGGAAACTTAATTTTAATTCCTGCCACGAATAGCGAGGCTCATGATGGTTCCCAGCAAACTCGTGAACTGAGCAAATTTGAGTTGATAAATGCATGGTCTAACAAAAAAAATAAAGCCCTCTAAGTTTTCGAGTGGAGGGGGTTAGGGCACACTTATGCAACTCGTATCACAGCTATAAATAATTTTAAACTTGAACCACATTTTGGAATCAGATTTCGTGATGGACTTAGCTTCAGTCTACTGTCACAAAATTACAGCACCTGTGTATGCGTGCATCTTTTCGTCCAGCGATCGTGACATCAAAGTTTGGGCATTCAACATCTATGTCAGACCAATTTTGGAGTGCACTAGCTCGGTTTGGTCTCCATACTTGCTTCATGACATAGATTTAGTGGTAGAGGCAGTCCAAGGACGGTTTGCCATGGCATACGTACACCAGTTGTGTGGCAGACGTCTGCAGATCCTTAAACTTGACCCACTCGAACTACAGAGAATCAATTATGTAATTTACCTACCAAATTATTATGGTCTATAGTTAGTGGATATGCCTCTTTTTGACTTTGTCTATACCACACGTCATGGCTGTTTGCTGTGACGTGCATATCACGTGACTGGGCTATAGTCCAATCAGACGGCCAAGCAGCCGTTGTTCTCGTTCGTCATTGGCTAACTCACGGTGAAGTCACGGCAAACAGCCATTGCACATGGTTTGGAGTGAAATCAGACGAGAGGCAATTCCCTGATTTACGGTGCAACCATCGCATATAGATTGTAGACGTAGCCTTTCCGGGTTAAGATTTGGTTTTCTTCACCACACGAAATTGTAACCTCACGCACGATTCATAAGTTTCAAGAGTCGCCTAACTCGTTTAATCTAGGCACTGTCATGCGTCGTTCTTATTCAAGGGTTAACTACGTAAGGTTGGAGACGATTCTGCGCATCATGGGGAACCTCTCGTCCCATGTAACTTGGCTGATAAGCAACCCTCAGTCCTTGCCTGACCCACAACATGTGTAAAATATTAAACATGGCATCTGTTTTGACATTCGAACGAGAGATCAGAACCGGTTGAAAACAGAATCTTGTGGAGGAAGTCTGTTAGGCTGCTTTAACACGAAGCGATTAATGGCAGCGATTGTTGTTTAACTATTAGAGCATTGTTTGGAGTGAAGGCTTTCATACGACGACTGCATTGTCCGTGTAGCAATCAGTATATCTGCAGTTGCTCACGCGCGAACCACTCGTGGCAAGTTGGCAACTGGCAGTCGCTGCCACACTCGAGCTGGGGCATTGTGTACTGCTTTCATATTGTGCCACTAGTTGCCGTTACTTGATAGAGGGGCAACAAGTTCCTGACATAATTTCGTCGACTCGATTTGAGTGTGACGGTGGTGAAAAAGTTAGTCCAGTAAAGTTAGTCCAATACACTTGTGGGCAACTGACTGCTGCTACTGCTACTGGTTGTCAGTGGCTTGCCCTGGATCGAAACGATTGCATGTATTAAATGCAACGATGACATAAAAGGGGGCTGGTTAAGTTCTTACATGCAGTGACGGCGCCAGGGGTGGGCCATGATCCCCCCCCCCCCAAATATTTCACGGCCCCCGCCAGCTCCCCCCAAACCCCAACACTCAGATAATCACAAGAAGAGAAAAAAATCCTGCAAGCTAAACTTGAAATCAAATGAATAAACAGAGCTTTTATTTTTTATTTTATTTATATGTATATATCTTTTAGCAACTAGGCATTATGTGTGGCCAATTTATTTTGTGTTGATAGGACACATTTTACAAATAAATTGTGTACATTGAAGCTTACGTTACGTTCAGGTTGGATTACACGTAATAAAGCGCCTAATGCGGTTGCCTTGAAAAATAAATCCTTGGCCCACTCCCGTTTCCACATGTGCCCTCTGTCGTCCTCCCCCCCCCCGGCGGCCCCCAAAAAAAAAAAAATTCAGTCCTGACACCGTCAATGCTTACACGATTTCGTTTTCAACACATCCCATCCCTTCTGTAATTCCATAAATCCTCCTTAAGCTTCGTTCCATTTTGCTCTTGAAAGTCAGCTAATCATTTAAATATTTAAACACTCCCAAAGAGTCAACAGGCTTTCAGTTTGCAATGACGGTTTCTCAGAATCCACGCTGTTAAAAAGGTGCGAGAATTGTTTATTTTATTTTATTTTTTTGTTTTGTTTTTATTTTAGTTGGTGCGGATTCTCACCATGCAGGACAATGGATGAAAAGGACGCCGCTTGCCAATATTCTCGCTTTTTTTCTCATGAATGAGAAGCTAAGTCGATTCTACGACGACCAATTGACACCCAGTTGCTAAGTGCAAATCATCGATCGCTTAATCTTCAATAAACGTTTCTGGTAAAAGCAACGCAATGCAGGGAATAGAATACATCCGCGTGTGTAAACACTTATAGTGTCCGCGGCCTGTCTTGAGTTCTCTGCAGAACGAACACAGATAATCGATTGTACGTTTTCAGTAGCAGAGTGCCTTGTTGATATCCAAGATGGTTCCAAAAACAATGGCGGCCATCGATTAAAGCCACTCCATCCAGGACGACGTAGCCGTTCACAAAATACTTCCAGGACTCAAGATACACCGCACACACTATAAACTTAGGCGGAAAAGTTTTTACAACGTACTTATGTGGAAACATTTCGATTAAAATAACAAGCTAATTGAGGTAGCCTTGCTTAAAAGTTCAGTTTTAAACGGCAACAGTTTTACAGCATTCTCAACAGGGTTCGCACATTGCCTTGAATTCCTTGAAAAGCCTTAACATTTGAAAACCGAAAATTCAAGGCTTGAAAAAACTTGAAAATTGGGAATTTTGTTGTGAGCTTAACACTGACTGATTTTAAGAGTACTTTGGAATGAAATGCCATAACAGTAGTATTATTTTTGGTGTAAAATTAAATAAATTAATCGAAATATTTTGTTAGCCGACGCCATTTCCAGTGCTTCACTCATATCGGACTGGAGGGGCCGTGTAGTGCAAGCAATTTTCGCCTGAAGGGGCAGTTGAGCAAGTGCTTTCCCACTTGTTGTTCATCATTGTTTACGACGGTTTAGCTTCCCACTGCAACTAACAATGACAAGTTTGTAAAATGCTGGAATTAAAGGTAATTTTGATAGTCTCAACTGTGCAAAGACCCTTGAAATTGGTTGTATATTAGCCGTGAACAAGTCTTGAAAATGGTTTCGTCTGCAATGCTGATTGAAGTTACGTCACTCATCCTGATGTTACAGTAACATCAGAAAGAGTGACGTAACTTCTTTTCCCCTCACTTCATAGGCGCTGTGCGAGATCTCAGGCCATCAAGTTTCCTTGCACAATATTTCAATTGTTTATTTTACTTCTTAATAAAGGGGTTAAACTGCGATTTTGAGTTCAATATCTACCGACTCTTGTCCACAGCTGCAGCTTTTACATAAACCTGTCGACTACTTTAGTATGGTGTTGGAACACCCGTTAAAATTCGTACCTTTTCTCGTTTAATTACGTTGACCTAGATCGAGCGAACAACGCGTAAAAATTCAACGCAATTACATACCGTTTAGGAAATTGCTCCTCCACACCATACCTCAACCATTTGCTAGCAAGCCTGACAACCAACAAGATTGTTTGCACAACGGCGTTTAATTTGGGAAATCCCATAACGCAAAGCGACAGTTTCAAAATGTTGATAAACGATAACCTGAAGTAACGTTTTGGCACAGTCCGCTAATGGTGAAGCTTGTAAAGGAGGGGGGGGGGGGGGGGGGGGGGAAAAAAAAGAAAGGAAAACCAAAAATAATAATTTGTAAAACAATAAAAGGTACACAACCCCCCCCCCCAA